>LQRL01164098.1:0-16165 GCA_001703475.1 Hydroides elegans
GACAGACGGACGGACAGACGGACAGACGGACAGACAGACAGACAGACGGACGGACACCCCAACTCTATAGGCCCCCAACTTTTGGGTTGGGGCCTAATTATCAGGTTTAAATAAGTTATGAGTCCATTTTATACCAAATGAAGTAGAATTAGATACTTAAAAAATGGCCCGTTGGCCACTCCTGCAAACATAATGCAAATCAAGAACGTGACCTCATAAAACAAAAATGATGATCAATTCGTTTTCTATTATATTATTATTGTACCTGCCTATTTAGGAGTCAGACTATTTTTATTGTTCCTTCATTTTTACTAAGGAATTTGCAAATAAAGCTCTTCCGATTTTCAATTGAATTATTAACGTGAGCTAAAAACTATCTTAAAAATGGTAATAATAGTTCATATAATGTTTAAGGTCTTCATAACTCTCAGCGAGCGAGCGAGTGCAGTGTGGACGGTCATGTGCTCGCTCGCTCGCTGGAAGAATTTTGCTCGCTCGCTCGCTTTTACAAAAAAAGCGAGCGAGTGCAATGTGGACGGTGCTTAAGTAAAATTGCTCAGGTTTGTACATGTAAATCAATTATTCATTTTAACCCAAACAAGGTTTATTTGCATATTATAAACCCACATTTATACAAGGTTGATGTTTCTTATCTAAAGCAGTACCTGGGTTTACATTTAAATAGAAATATCTGGACTTGACCCGCTATCTTTATTGTTCTCGAAGGGATACTCTGGCAATAAATAAAAATATTTTTTATGTTTAAATATTATCAAATCAATATTGTCTTTATTATATTAAAACTTGAATGTTTGGCAAGACGAAGGCTTTTGATGGCGCGATAATATAAGAATTTCCAAAAACCTACCTTTAGAGTCATATAACAACATTTTCTGCTATAACACAAAATGATCATCATGAAAATAAGAATTGCAGTGCTATTTCATCATTTATTATAATAAACCACAATAAAAAATAAAGTTTAAAAAAAGTTATACCAAAGTATATAAAGTTATCTACAAATATAAATAGTGTCACGGGCTCGTCGTTTATAAGCGACTCCCAACCGCTCAGATAGGGCGGCCGGCCGTTTTAGCTCAGTTGGTTAGAGCGTTGGAATATAGGTGCACGCTACAATAGTGATAAATTCCCGAAAAAAAACAGGATGTTGACATATTTTGCCCTTCAAGCAGTAGAAAGGCTCCGCATACTCTAGTACTATGATATAAGATTAAATTCTCCTAGGCATACTCGTATGCCCCAAACCGGGACCTAGGGGCTGGAGGGGGCCTATTAAAACGGGTTGATTTTTAGACCCAAAGAGTGACCAAAAAAAGTTTCGTCAAGGCCTAGCACTAAAACGGTAGCATGTAGCTATAAACATCATGGGGAAGGAATGTGTGAAAAGAATAAGGTAGATGCCCGACCCTTTCATTTTTTTATTCAATGAATGATAAGTCTGGAATTTTACTTTAAAGTTCAAATTTTGCAACTTATTTGGGGGAAATATGACGCAAACAATTAATATGTAACAATTATGTTTCGCAACAATAACTAAGAACAGTTTGATTGTGACGCAATTAATCCATTGTTGAAGTTGCATAACAATGTATTTATTACGTCACAAATGTGGTTAGTGTATTTTTCGTAAGAGATATCTTTACTTCGGTTTGTATGGCCAAAAAATAATATATTTATGTTGATTTCAGGCATTTCATGATTAATATTAACCAAGAAAGTTGCATGATTATGTCAAATAATAACATTTCTCCAGATGTGACTTACATAAACTATTGTGTATGCTTAATAGAAAAAAAACTTAGGGTGCTATATTAGAGATGTATAAAATCCAAGAAATACATAAATACTTACTATGTTTTTCACCATCAATTATAATATGGTTATAAAAAAATCAAAGAAAATTATAAAACAAGAGAAAATAGATATTGAAAAAAAAAAGAATAGGGAGAATTACTGAACTCGAGGGTGGGAGGTCGGGGGCTTTGCCCTCTACGATGGCTTGTTTCATTAATAGAGCATGGCATAACCCGAGGAACTCTGGGCAATGTTTTGTTACACACTACGTTATTGGCTAAAAAAATGCACTCAAAGACAAGTTTATTGCTTTTGGAAATCAGTCACGAAGATGTACCATGTCTGTAAGCTGGTCTTCAAATCCGAAACAAATTGATGGATAACACTGATCCAGTCCCTATATAAAATTGATATTACGGCTGGGAAATAGTCTATTCAAGTACTTTAACACTTTGTAACATCCATTCTGTCCATTGGGCGGCTTCAGGACTATTCAATGATCGACAAAAGGTCATTAGATAGATTTGATAAGGGCCTTTTAAAGTAAATGTTTGTTCAGCAAACTTGTCTGGTGCACCATCATTAGTGGTAGAATATCAATGCAATAGGCCAGAATCACAGCACGTTTGATAAACATGAAAATGTTATCTATATTTCAACTTGTAAGATTTACAGGCAAACCTTTTGTGTCTCCAGCCAAATACATCTTTAATTTTCAGGTCTCATAACATTTTGTCAGTAAAGCTTTTTAAAAACTAGGTTGTATTTCTCTAAGAATTAGGTGTCATTGATATTTTCAGAAAATAGAATGTATAAGGGAGTTCGACATTTCCTGAAAATTATATATTCGCGGATATTAACATTAAAAAAGGGGAGAAAGCTCTAAATCGCTCCTAGTATACGTATGCCTAGAGTTAATTTGCAAATTCAAGATCAAAGTATGTATAAAAGTATACTATTGTTTATTCAATGTTGTGATTGATAAGTGTTAACTGCTTGTAGCCTTCCAAAATAAATAAATTTAAAAATTTCAAAGGGTTCCTTTTTTTATATGTTATACCAACGGTTCTCCCCCTTATATTATGTAAACATCCCCGAATATATCATTTTCGTGAATTATCGAACTCCCTTATACTTTCCTTCATAGGTTTAGGCTGTAAACTTCGACATGTCTGGATCAACCACTGTTCCCTGCTCAGCCTCAAGTATGCTGTGCGTTCTTTGAGGCTGGTGGCTTCTCGCAGTTGCTGGATAAATGTACGCACCGGCCTTCATTCCCCTCACATGCCTTGATCAGGAACCACAACACTAGATTGGATGCAGAATATTCTGGGTGCCGAAGTAATGTCGAGATAACATGTCTTATTTGTTTGACTGTATCTGTAAGTTTTAGCACTTCTGCATATAGTTATCTGTTGCTCACAAGGTCTTTCTAAGTTGCTCCCAGTGCCGATCTTAGTAGTCTTGCGAAGCAGCCATCGATTTTCTTTGACATATCTTATATGAGTGTCCCTACTGCACTTTATTATTCTTCTATAGAAGTGCAGCATTGAAACTCACAGATAGTATTTATAAGTGACACATAATGCAATAAATGTTGTATTTATGAATTAAATTGGTTTATTTTCGATATGATGGGACATGATGCCACTAAACCAACTAAAGTGGATTATTATTCGACTTTTTCAAATTTGTTAAGGTAAATTAGGCCAATTTGAAAACAATTTAAAGCTTTGCACGGAAGGAAGACAAGGTAAAATTGTTCAAAGCATACCGCTTTATAATGCGGTAAACAGAGCCCACATAAAAGTGGTTTAATGACATGAAACGCATTTACAGAGTGTTTAAGTGATTCATTGTGATAGCGGAAACTGAGTAACAACAAGCATTATAGCATATATATGTATATAGAAATACGACATCCACACTGAAACAAAGATAATCGATCATTCAAATAATCATTGATAAATATATAAAAAACATAAATACTTTTTAAATTTTCAAGTTAAGTTGGTGGCAAATTGGTAATCCGTGACCTTGTCCTAAAGAAACTGATAATAGAGTATTCATTGCTGTTGCAGATTTCAGTTTGTTCTTACTAAAACCCATAATGGTTTAGTCCCGAAACCATACTTATTATTGAATAAAAAGGATGTAGCTACATTAGCTATGCTCTTTATTACAAATTAATAGTTAATGATATGATGATTTTTAAATAAAACAAGTAAGATTATATAGCCAAATATATGATGATCATTCTTGCTGGATCAGTAATGATTTTAAGAAAGATTATCCATGGAATAATGACAGCTCGATCGGTTTTAGATCATGTTTAAACAATTTATTGCTGATCTTTGTTCGTGACCTCTTACGCTTTCCAGTAAACAAAGAGATGATCAGCTTTTAACTTTTTTCAGAAATAAAATCTTCGTTCATTACAATGTATATATATTTGTATAATAATAATAAAATAGAATATCGGGGATGCACTTGATAGAAGTTATCATTGCGTTAGAATATAAACCATATTATACACATAAATGCAGAGAATATGAAAACTATCAAATTTTTGTCGGTCCGCCGGACCGACATGTTTCGTCGGTCCGGCCAATTTTGTATCGGTCCGGCATAAAATCACCTTAAATAATCGGCAATTTTTTATCGGTCAGCCGGACCGACAAGTTAACAATTTGTCGGTCCGACCGAATATTTGTCGGTCCCGGACCGAAGGACCGACGGCTTTCCTTTTTCTCTGTAAATGCATTTCTAATCAACATCCTTATTCATTTGCACCACCCATGGATATCACTGATATTCATACCGATGGCTGATATTGTTAGCATCAAGTAAACCTTATTTTACTGCTTTATTATTTTTTACACTGAGCATTTTAGAAATACGTGAACAAATTACAGAAAAGTCAATATCTTGGTATTTATAAAACCATTTCCATGTATATTATTTGAATATTCAACATATTCATCTTTGAATCTCATTCGTTTACCATGTAAACGAATGAGCGAGATATAAGTCAATTTGATAGATATAAGCGAAATTGTTTTTGGCAAGATCCTAAATTCATGTAGTTATTTTATATAAAACAATTTCCTTATAAATGGATTTAGTAACAATGATTTTTTCTTTCAAAATCAAACTTGAATTCTATTTAATAATGTCTGAAATGGATAAAACAGAAAATGATTTATTTCCTCAATCGATAATTAACATCTGCTCACATGTTGTTTATCCAGGTCAGCATATCGTCAACAAAATAAGATAAACATATAGTATCAGTTTTTGACAATTGTTTGCAGTCAAATGATGTCATGTTTACATATGTTTCAAATATACACACTTTTTTCACCACAGAGGTAACCCAATTACTATTTCCTCTATATTACCAGAAGAACACATTTCACTGACGCTTTCATTGCATTGTACCATATTGATCTGGCTCATGTTCTATATCCTTATCTACATTTCGTTTATAATAAAATATTACTTTTTTTCTTTTTCAACTAGCAACATTAACAAAATTATTAACCGTATCTTTAAACACAGTGATTGATAAAATGTTTTGAAAATATTGTTTTTCTTAATCAATTAATCGTATCCGGGTAACAGGTCAGATACATACAATCTGTTTATAAGTTTTTCTTTTGACGCAATGTAAACAAATCAAATGTCTCAATTTTGAGTACAAATAGCGCGAAATATGAAACAAAGCTTAAAGCATCAAGTCATATCGGCTGTTTTGAATGCAAACCTAACGATTGAAGAATTCAAAGGTCTGTATTATTAATTACGATTTAAGAAATTATAAAGGTAATTTGAATGATTTTATGTCATCAATATTGAGTATTTAATATAGAGTATTCATTTATAATTTGATGCGCTGATGTGTCTTTCAGGTGAAAATGTATCGAGCTGGCTTTATTTTAATCGTTTTGATTTTGACGACTTGCATACCATTAGGATACAGTACACCAGGCAAGGTTTAATCAATTTCTTTGATCTGTCCAGAAATGTTTATACAAGATTTTTTCTTGAATGTAGAATGCGCAAGAATATACATGTTCAGAGTCATTTATAAGAAAAACATGAATTGATTTTGACAGGTAAATCCTAGTGATTGAAATAAATTACGATTATAAACCACCCAGTTTGCGTAATTGATGGGGCAGATATTAATACTAACAACTTAATATGATACTATGTAGTTTAATAATAAACCGATTAAAAAATAATGTCCATCCATGCTGTAATGACATACAATGATTAATAATATCTTTTTTCTACAATGTACATTTGCTCATATATATGTGATACATATTCGCTATAAATAAAAGATCATCTATATTTAGCTTTATCATATTAATTTCAATGCATTGCTCAATATTATAAATACAGCTGGAGATGCAGCCCTACGAACAAGGAGAGCAACAAATGAAGAATGTTGCCGATGGAATTGGTATTGGTGCTGTGATCGCTGTAAGCTCAATTATCATGTTCATGAAGCTGAAAGTCAATATTAATATATTCTCAAATAACAAATATCATTATAGCAATTAAGGATATATTAGAAAAAGATCATCGAATCATCCCATTTCATAAGAGTTTACATTTTCTGATACCCTTTTATATACAACAATGCGGTTATAAATTCATTGTAACTCATAACTTATCAACAACGATTCTTTGAGTGTTCTTATAAGAATGTATATTTTACATATCCTATGAACAATTCGTGATAACTCTTTATTCGAGATGAACACAAGCCACAGACAGGCCGAGAGAATTGCTGCAGATTAGGATTTAAATGCTGCACTGGTAAAGATAACAAATAACAAATACCAAACATGAAATAAAGCGCTACATTGCATTACAAAAATTCAAAAAAACTATTGTTAGCTACTTTAAAATGATACAAATAAATACGGTTGATTGTATAGAGGGGTGTTTTAAAAGAAGACAATATGTTCCATTGCATTAATTCACTAAAATAATTAATGTTTCTATGATATTTTATATATTTTCAGAGCCTTGGTAACTGAGATGAACAGAGGCCATCAGCTATGCTTGCCGCATATTGTTGTATACATTTTAAGAGATCAGATTTTCAAATTAAGACTGAGTCGAATTGAAACAAAACTCTTATATATTGGACTCAATATGAAATATGAAATAAAGGCTTTATTGGATTCGAAAAACGAATATTATCGGCATTATATTCATATGTGTAAAATATTAATAAATCCTTGTCATCTTTGCAAATATTCAAATTATTAATAATCATTAAATATATGCATCGGCTAGATATTGATTTAAAATGTCTTTTAAAAAGAAAGAATAGAACAAAACAGAATAGTTTTATGATAAATATATGAATATTAAAATGCTGCAAAACATATGATATTTTTCGATGCTACCTCTGGGTTGAAACCGGAAATTCCTATGGAGTTAGGGTCAAATTTAAATTGCATGACAATTTCGATACATAGCCCCAAAATTGCTTACCCTTCATTTAACATGCTTTTTCCACGCAAGGCGATTCCATATTCTATATGTTCATTTCATGACTAGATGGTGTCTGAGACAAAATTAATTGATAAAGATACATGTATTAAACAAATGACTGGCTATGACATCATTTGATCTTTATAAACATTCATTTTTGAATTCGTGTCTATCAAAACTTTCGAACATTAATTTATCCATCTTATCGAACTTAAAATATACAGTAGCTTACCCTATTGTCCTACCTTAATGTACACTAACATTGGATTTATAGTTTTAATTGAATATGACTTGAAAAGTATGACGTGATTTTTTTTTTTTTACGAGAAGATGGTTTCTGATCAAGTTTAAAAAGAGTGATATTATTTTTGTCGTCTATAATTCATCGTCTAATCATTTTCTATAGATAAGTTATATTATGCATATCTTTATTCTCCATCCTATTAACCTGCGACATTGTGTTAAGTCTTAAATCAACATTTTGAACAAAAATATATTGAAGGTTTTTTAATGGTAGTTTATTTAAGTATTGGCAAGTGGCCAAAGGATAAAGTAATTATGATAACAGTAATTTGGTAATGTATGATTATGTAAGTATGTATCTATAATCATGCGACACTTTGCGATTATTTTGGCGAAACATGTTATACTTTACACATTCTTGCACGGAACCCTTCAATTAATTATATGAAATTAATTTGCTAAGGATGTGATCATTGAATCAAAGAATCCATTATAGCTATACATTGATTGAGATATTTTTGATGGGCAGTAAACCAAGTTTTAGAACCAGAAAAAATAACTGAACAGACACAAAACCCACTCAAATATTCCTGTTTAATTTGAAAAATATCTATTCAAAATCTAAATTTGAAATAAATGTTAATTATCCCATAGCAGCTAAGCTATGTCTCCATTTCATCCCCAAAAGTGAAATGTTTAATGTCAAGTTATATATAACCTACCCACTCGGCAAGCAACATCCTCAGGACGTCCTTATCACGTAGTTTTACGTCCCGACGTCCGCGACGCGATAAGAACGTAGCTAAGATGTGAAAAACGAGACGTCCCAGCTATGTCATAAAATGGCCTCAATGGGACGAATTCTTTGTGACGTGACATATTAACACGTCCAGAGTACGTCAATAATAAGACGATGCAAGTACGTGCTATTAATGGCGTTCTAATGACGTTTCAAATTTGACGTCCCCTTGACGTACCAATATAACGTGGAAAGGACTATATGTTTTGGTCGGGACGTAATCTGACGTTCTTAGGACTTCCGTAAGACGAACTTACGGAAAGCACTTATTATTAAAGAGCATTGCGAATATCCCTCCGAAAATTGACAATTTTTTTTTTGACCATTTATAGTAGGAAATGTTTTGATTTCTAAATGGAATATGATAGTCCAGTTGAATATCTATCATATTCCTCAAAAAAAGTAAACATATGATATTAATGTATAAAATGATTTTGATATTTAGATGATTATGTCCATGTAATAAATATTACGTCCGATATAAGTCCGTCCTTTGATCGTCCCTTCACGGATCAATATAGGACGTCGTATTTATAGTATTTGCGGACGTTTTTTATGCACGTCCTTTGGATGTCCGATATGGACGGCGATGCGACGTCTAAAACATTACGTCCGGCAACCTTTCATACAGGCCCAGTAGAGGAATGAAATAGGACGTCATGTAAAGACGTCGAGGGGACATGATAAGAACGTGTCTTTGCCGAGTGGGTATAAGATTCTTAACTCATTAGATAATTGTAAAGAGCTTTAATAAATGAGAAGAGTACTTGATTAAATATATGTTCCTAAAATCTTCAAGCAAGATAGTATAATTTTGTAGAATTTGCCGGCTAGCTGGGATCCTCTTCGGGACACGGTATTTTTCGAAGAATAACTCTAGAGGTGCTCCTCATTATTGAACTGTTTTAATTCAAAATGCAATATGAAATGTATTAACATCTTTATCCAGATGGTATCAAACTCAAACTGACATTTGAGAATCAAAAGAGTGTTTTAAGATAATCCAGATGTTTTCAAACTCCATCGATCACACGGAAGTGCTTATCAATCCCACATAAGATACATTGTATATCAGATAAAATAATACTCTTGAACGAGTGCACTGAATATTGACAAATAGTTGACATTTGCTATTCTGTTCTGTCAACTTATATTTATTGATGGTTATAGTTGATTTGTCAAGTGATGAATCGAACCAAAGATAATCATGTCCCTTCCACCCGCTTTAACATTGTTGCTATGTATAATTGATATACATGTATAACAGTAATTTGAACAGTTCAATTAACGATTTTTCTTGAAAGCTTATGTGTAGACTTTTGAATCTACTGTTGAATTTATTTCAAATCATGTAACATTCTGTGTGACTTCATTTTGTTATCATTGTCTATAAATCCCCTTCTAGCTTAACATTGTGCGTCAGGATTGTGTTTTTATTAGATTTTAGCATGCATGTAGTTGATGTTTAAAATGACCACTTGACGTAATATTTGTAGCATCTGGACATCATCTGAAGAGCGGGACCATATGTTCTGAAAAGTCATTATGCTGTTTTTACATATGAGGTGCAAAATTGCCCAAAAAATCCATATCACGGATTTATCAAGTAAATAATCTATAATGTTAAGTTGTATAATGTATGATCAAATTTATAAAACGTCATGTACGCACAAAGATCGAAACATACCGGCTGAGCTTCATAGACGACTTATATAACGTTAGCAAATAATATACAGAAACAAAATATAACAGAAACAGCTTCAAAGGATGGAACTACATCAAAATATAGGAACGCTTGTTCGAAAATATGCAAAATCAAAGTTTCCGGCCAAACCCTCCGGTGATGCACAAGATTTCACAAATATATCTTGGGAACACAATAAAGCAGCATGTAAAACGGAGAAACTGCTATCGGATAGCATAGTCATAGAACAGATAACACTTCAGAAAAGTGAAGCCTTTGAGAATGAACATCTACATATTAGTTTCAATATGGACCGTAGTTTCCACCTTAAAAATGCTCCAGAACCGACAAATGCAAATTTTGGTATGACAAGTATGATTCGAAACAAAGTTAGCTGGATACCATCAACAATCGTCTTTCCTCATGCTGGAGAGCACCAAACACATACAAATATTCATGTTAAATTTTAAACATTCTAAATCTTAATTAGATTTATATGACAAATGGTGATTATTCCATAGCAGCTAAGCTATGCCTCCCCAAAAAGTTAAATGTTTAATGTCAAATAATAATCTATGAGATTGATAGTTTATTAGATAATTGCAAAATGCATTAATAAATTGGAATAGTACTTGATGAAATATATGTTCCTAAAATCTTCAAGCAAGATAGAAAAGTTTTGTAAAATTTGCAGGCTAGCTGGGATCCACTTGGGGACACCTATTTTGAAGAATAACTCTAGAGGTGCTTCGCATGATTAAACAAGTTCAATAACAAAATGCAATAAGAAATGTATTACCTCTTTATCTAGATGGTATCAAATTCAAACTGACATTTGAGAATCAAAAGAGTGTTTCAAGATAATCCAGATGTTTTCAAACACTATCAATCAGACTGTTTTGCTTATCAAACTCACATAAGATACATTGTTTATAAGATAAAACGATACACTTAATGAAGAGTGCACTTAATATTGGCAAATGGTTGACATTTGCTATCTAATACTGTCAACTTATTTTTTATTAATGGATAAAGTTGATTTGTCAAGTGATGAATTGAACTTAAGATAATTATGTCCCTCCCACCTGCTTAAACATTGTTGCCCTGTTAAATGATGTAAAGCAGTGATATACACATTGTATACTGTTCATTTTACGATTTTTCTTGAAAGCTAGAATTTTTAGATTTAAGAATCTATTGTTGACTTTATTTCAAAACATGTTATATTCTGTGTAATTTTATCTTGTTATCAGTACTGAATCCAGTACCTATAAACCTTCATCCTGGAGTCCTTGTTTCTTTTTTTTTCAAAATAGATTTTTGCACAAGTTTTATACGTTACATGATAGAACATGTCAACCGGTTACGAACCATGAGTAGGCCCTATATTCCGCTGCTGGATAACAAAACGCTTTAAATATGCACATGATTTCTAGGGAAACATATTGTTTCGATGTCGCAATGTCGAATGATATCCGACAAATATGAACTTTCTACAAATTAAAAGAAAAAAAAACGACTTGTGGCATATTTACTTAATCAAGTCACACCTGCATTACCATACAGAAATTTATCAGATTCATCATTTGCAATTGATGTTTACAATGACCACTTAACGTAATATTTATATGTTCTGGAAATTATTTAAAGAGCGGGACCATATGTTTTGAAAAACCATTATGCTTTTTTTTACACATCGAATGCAAAATGGGGAAAACATATCACGCGGATCCATCAGATTTAAAACCAAGACCGAGATTTACAACAGAATTATATTATGTAAGCTGAGGAACAAAAAGGATGGCACTGCATCAAAATGTAGGAACACTTTTTCGCAAATATGCAAAATCGAAGTTTCCGTCCAGACCATCAGATGTGAACCAAGATTTCACGAAGGTATCTTGGAACCACAATAAAGCGACTTGTAAAGCAGAGAAACTGATATCGGAGAGTGTAGTTAAGGAAGAGATCACATTACAGAAAAAAGAAGCCTTTGTAAACGAATGGCTTCATATTAGTTTTAATATGGACCGTAGTTTTGTTTTGGATAACGTTGCTGACCCGACAAATGCGAAATTTGACCTGCCCAGTGTGATCCGAAATAAAGTTAGTTGGATACCATCATCAATCGTCTTCCCCCATGCTGGAGAACACCAAACAACCATCGAGAATAGTCATCCATTAACAGATAAAACCCCGAATATTAAGCTGGAATTCAGTGAATTTGAATACCAAGCCGACATTGAAATAATCACCAAGTTCGAAGGTAGACTATTTACATGTACTATTTGTCTCTTTTAGAATATCATCTGCAATCGTTTCGTTAACGAAAAAAATACAGGTTTTGCAATCGCTTTACTTTTCAGGGACAACAAATCCTGACGTCGTGTACGACCCTTTCGCTATGTTACATACAATGTACGTAACAACACTATAACATTTATGTTGAATAGTGTTTTGCCCATACTGTACACAACATGCTGAATAGGGGGTTAGAATTGTGAATTTATACAGTCAAATATCAATATTTTTTATTTGAAAGCCATCATCTTTTTTCCCGAGTTTTTTCTCGCTGAAAACCGCTTTAACACGCTCTCGCGTAAAATGCTGTTACGCAATCAATAAACGTATTGAAGGGGAGGAGCCAAGTTGAATGAGTGACAACACTCTATTGATGAGGAACGCCATGACAAAAAATCATTAATTAATATTGAAAATTGAATATAAACTTCATCATTAATATTTATACAATCACTTATATAGCTGGTTGGACGTTAAGAAGGTTTTACAAAGTCTGTGATTGCTTCCTCCCACTTATATTTATAATATAAAAATATATAATTTGTTGCATAAAACTGGGTTTCATATATATAATTCTACCCATAAAAGAAGAGCACCTCACGAGCTGTTCCCCCAAAAAGGTGTTCCCCACCAAATTCTAGCTGGCTTGGAGATTTTGAGAAAATCCGTTTTAGCTTGGAGATTTTAGCAGTTTGAGGAACACCTTTTTCGATATTTTCTTAATTTTCGTAATAATTAGCGAGAATTATTAGTTCAAAATTGTTAAAGCTTGCATGCAATTATATAATAAACTGTTATTTGCAATATAGTATAGGTAACTTAGTCATTTTCAACATTTCAAATTTCTCAAAAGGTGTTCCCTATCTGCTCCAAACTGGCTAGAAAAGGAAAAACGCCCAGCTGGCTTGGAAAAAATGAACACCTTTTTGCAAAATATTCATGTTCAAAAAGCATTATATTGTTGTTGTTCGTTATTGTTATGCTGTATAAAGGTGATTTAACAGCTTTTTGAAAAATGTGTCGTGGAGTGCCCTTAATAAAAGACATAATCTTAAACAACATGAATGATTGTCTAAATCAATAAAACCTGTTTGAATTGTATGGAAATATTTGAAAATTCGAAAGGAAAAAGATTGCAGATTCTTGTGCTCTACGAGCACTGAGCCCATCTAGTTTTAACATATATTTGTTTTTATTAGTTTATTTCGAATTTGCTAAGTTTTGTCACAATATTTTGCTAGACTTCTAATCATTCACAGTTTACTCTTTGTTATTGTATTATACATGTATATCAAGCGCTTTGATTTATTGTAAGAAATTTCACTCTGTAAATCCATTATATAATGAAGGATCCGCCGTTTTCACCTCAAAAAATGGTGACCCGTTATATGAGTGTTCGGTGTCCGAGGCGATCAAATCATTTTACAATTCAAGTCCGCAGATCAACGCTAACGGCGACTTTGTTTCGACCGGAAAATGTCGTATTCGAGGCAGGGCATATCTCGAACCGGTTAAAAAATAGAGGTAATGACTTTATTTATACGGTAAGATTGCGGTAAGAAAAGAACACACTTTAATCGAAATAGATATGAAGATATTTTTTTATTTTTATTTTTTGTTTTTTATTTTTATCTTTATTTTTTTTATGTAAACATATTTTTTTATTAATATGTTTTTGTATGGAGATATAAATTGCATTCATTGGGTTTTGATATTGATGATTCGAGATATTTGTTAATTTTCTTTCAGTTGATATAGAATACGAGTAGAGCATATCATATATTCGAAACTTTTGATCGTTGTTAAAGTGTTCAATAATTGTAATATGATTTGTGTTTTCTTTGGCAGATTGATGGTATGGCATGGGGTTTTGAAACTGAAGATATATGAACCCTAGAGAAAAATAAACATTTTGATATTAAGTATTGACGTACATTTGTACATTTACATGGATGCTGTAATATAAACCAAGGTATTTGCTAGATAGAAAAGGGACCTCTAGCCAATCTTATCATGGCAAATTACACGTACAATTTATTTGATAAATGTCTATTAATATAAATAATTTAGTTATGGTATTCACAAAATGAGGAGTACCTCACGAGCTGTTCCTCACAAAAGGTGTTCCCCAGCAAATCCTAGCTGGCTTGGAGATTGTGAGGAAATTCGTTCTAGCTTGGAGATTTTAGGAATTTGAGGAACACCTCATAAAAAAATA
This sequence comes from Hydroides elegans, assembly GCA_001703475.1. Taxonomy (NCBI): domain Eukaryota; kingdom Metazoa; phylum Annelida; class Polychaeta; order Sabellida; family Serpulidae; genus Hydroides; species Hydroides elegans. Next base: position 14,578 of record LQRL01164098.1, read on the forward strand.
TTTATTTTGTGATAATAAATGAGAGCAGTTAGTTGCAAATTGATCGCAATTGCTTGCAATTAGCTTCTAACCTGTTATTTGTTATCAATGATAGGTGATTTAGTTAAATTCAACAGTTTAATTGTTGCAAAAGGTGGAACAGCTCAGCTGGCTTGGAAAAACCCTTTTGCAAAATTGTAACGTATATAAAAGAAATATTTTGTTATTGCTAGTCTTTATAAAGTTGTTTTAAGGTGATTAAACAGCATTTTGAAAAAAATCTGCCGTGGGTCCCCTTCACAAAATGGCATTTTGAACATTTCATTTGATTTTTTTTGTCAAGTTAAGGATTACAGAGGTTTGCGTTAAGCGGCCTTACGCAATATAAGGACTCCTTATTAGGGTTCAGTCATCGGGCAGCGGCACGCCGCCACGCCGCAGATCATTTATACCAAATTGCACGCCGCCACGCCGCAGATCATTTATACCAAATAATGGGGTCTGCGGCAAATTTGCCGCTGCCCGGTGACTGCACCCTAATTCTATATTTAGCACAAATAGAAGTCTTTATTAAACCTATTCAACAGACGTTTGAAAATAAATCAAAATACTTAATTGTTTTATTTGTTTATTTAATAGAATTTGTCGATCACAAACAGGCATTTAAGACAAGCTGTTATTTCGATTTCGACACGATCAATTTTGATTTTACAAGTTCTTACTTAATATCAGAAACTGTATTTGAATTGATTTAAAGCTATTTCTAGATGATCTAATTTAAATAGAATATTATTATATGCAATTTTCAAAAAAAAAACTTTTAGCTATATTAATCGAAAGCATAATCAGTCCAAAATAGAAAAGGCATGTCCATAGATCCATAAATGGTCTGAATCTGACCATGGATCCTACATCCATGACTGTATCCAGATTTCTATGGATCAAACGAGAGATCAGCATCAACTGCATTGGCTAGAATCCAGTCCTTGTAGAAATAGACATCTGCGTAGACTCCAGGTGTACTCGAAGCACAGCCATAGCCCCATGACACTATGCCTAAATATAAAGATAAAATTAGCGTGAATAAATTAATTTTCGACATAATGGTTTCTTAAACACGTTCATTCCAGTTTAACTGAATATTCACTAGGAATTACTCGCATAGAATGTAATGATCTTATCACACATTTAGGGTACGTTTATGATTTTTCGCAGGGGTTATTTTGTGTTTATGATTTTCCGCTGCGGTTTTTGTGTTTATGATTTTTCGCCGCGATTTTTATACTCATAACCACTTGTCGTGCGAAAATGCAAGCTGGTTAAATTTTATATTGACTTTCACACCGGAATCTCGTCGAAGTGAATAGGTAATGTTATTTTGCAAGCAACAGCAAAGGCTAGTTGGAATAGCTACACAATGAAACCATGTGAGAGAATAGGGCTCTCAAGATTCGTGCATAAACGCTCAGCGGGAGCAAACGCACAAATCATGAGTCCTACACATCTCCATGCTAGACTTAAAGCCTATGTGTTATACATAGAGAAATGTGTTTTTTAATCAATTGAAACTATTTTAAATGAGGAATACTTTGAATAATGATTAAGATAA
>LQRL01164104.1:11714-26225 GCA_001703475.1 Hydroides elegans
AAAGTTCACATTGCATTAAATAGTTTCACAGAAACTATTAAGGAAATATAATCAAAACATTTGGATGAATCAATTCCAAAATATCAAAATGGTTTGACTCAATCTACAAACTATGATGGTTTTGATAATTAATTTGACAAACGTATCGAGAGCGGTCTTGATGGACTAGTCGCATTGAAACCGTAAGGACAAATGACGACAAGGTATGATTGTCAAATTTCATGTGCGCCGTCCAAACGGCACGCGACATGAGAACTTATGAGTAAGTAGTAAAAATAGGAGCGCCGGAGGCGTGAAAATTTTAAAAATCTGATATTGATATTGCATAAAATATTCGAAAATCGGACCTGGAAAAACCTGGAAAGTCGAATTTGACGATTCCATGTGTTTTCCAGGTTTTTTGGATAAATTTCGAAATTTCAGGTGTTTTCCAGGTCTGGAACACATGACGTGAAAATTCCAGGTTTTTCCAGGTTTTTCCAGGTTGTGGCCACCCTGTATTGTTGATATACTATAAGTTAATTGTGCATTTGCTAATTGAAAATAATAACAGGGCTCGAAATTCACGGGGCCCCATTTTTCCATTGGGTTCCAAGTTTTTGAAGTTCTTTCCAAATTCTTCTAGTTTACTTAACTTTTTGGAACCACCTCCATAATATGTATGTCGGGCTACGGGGGTCGGCTCGGGCTCCATGGTTTTAAATGCGACGTTAGAGCCCTGTTTAGAAAGACAATGTAAACTGTTTACTTTCATTGGTTTAAGCTATGCAGAGAAAATGGGGTACCCAGCCTTTGAACATGTCCTTCATCCAAGAATGGGTGCCTTGAAGACGATTTTAGAAGCTACGAACGAAGACAACTGTACATGTAAGTGACATCCACCTTATAAACTACATGCACTTAAAAACACTTGAGTGCAATATCCGAGGAATCGTTCTAGCAAATGCAAGTGACAATGTTTGAACTCCTAACTCTTGTGTGTTTATGTCATTTTTATTCAGTTCATTCAGTTTTAATCTCTCATAAAATACGCATTTATTTTATCTAGCGACATCGCATCATAAGCGAATAAAGTACATCATCGATGTCACCATTGGTTATCCAGAACCAATCGACTTCCCACAACTTTGGCTAAAACCGAAAAACCGCGAGATCCACATCTTATACCGCGTTTATCCAGTCACTGAAGTACCTCAAGGGGAAGAAAAGATGCAGCAATGGTTATTCGAGAGGTGGCAGGAGAAAGATAGGTTATTGGAGCATTTCTTCCGCATGGGTGAATTTCAAATGAAAGGTGCACATGGTACAGTGTTGAGTCTTCAAAAGAAGGTGATCGAACGGGAGAATAGTTTATGGCTCTTTGGTCCTCAACTCTATTTCCTCGCTTCGTTTTGTATTCAATGTTTTGTCATAGGACGGCTTGTTCAACATGTATTTTAATCTAAAAAATGACAATTTTAACCTGGATTGAAAAAAAAAGGTAGAATCAAGTGAAATAAAGGAAAAACAAACAATTTGTTTATTTTGTTCTTATAAAAATATCGTTTCGCTGTTTGTTATTCTAAACTTTATCTATTGTAAGAATATATTAAGCCTTGAGGTAAACTGTGGAATAAAACTTTGGAACATGCAGGTTCACTATCCGCTTTCATTATAATGTAGGTCAGTCAAGTTACATACATTGAGGAAATAAACGAAAAAAACTAGCGCATATCTTTAATAGATTATCAAAATACAAGATTCAATTTCAGCCAAATATCAATGACACTTCTTCCCATGACATTCAACCCATAGACTACTTTGGATTCAAAATAAATAGCTGTAGCATAATAATGAGCCAGCCTTTCTCCTCGCTATTCAAGAAATAAGCAAATGAGCGATTTGTTTGGATACAACAAACGTCGAACCTTGGGCATAGCTAAACAGTTTACAATAGGGTCATAGGTAATTAATTTGTATGGGGATATCATATTTATGAATGCTCGTAAAAGTGAGGTCAAGATACGAGAGCATTTATGATATTGGAATACGGCTGTCCACAATATTTTTATGGTGGTGCTTTAAAACAAACGCATGCCTTTTTCGCCACTTAAGATATCTGTAATTAGCCATATCAAATCATAAAGCATTCATTCATTAGCTTAGTGTAGAACAAATATTTTATGACTTTATAACATTTTTCCAAATGTGACATATAGAAAGTCTGGCACATTCTTATTTAATACAACGCCATCACTACCTACTGCTAATTCATACATGACGGAAAACTCATGAGTACGATGATATTGAAATCTAGAAATCTAGAAATATTTCTTTAATTGTTTGCGTTTTTTTTCATTACTTTGAAATTCATTTGAACAAATACAATTTTGGGCGATACAAAACGTGTCCGAATTTACTTTTTTTTCACAAATAAAACTCCAATCGATAAACCACGAAAATTCAATGTCTGTACCCAAACTCAAGTAGGTGAAGTCTTCAGTCATTGGCAATAACAGGAAAAAATTACAAAAGAAACAAATATATAAATACATAATAGTTATCTACATCTATAAATGCCATGGTAAGCTAAGACCCATTTCTATTGCCTTGCCAATATACTAATAGAATCAATCAGAGAAACGCTAACTCAGCCACGTTCGCTTTGAGTCCAGGGGCGAATCTGCGTTAGGGTGCGCGAAGAGGGAGCAACTACCCCCTCCCCCTTCTCTAACCATTCAGCTGTTTACGTCTTATACGAAGCGTATATTGGCGGCTCCTTTCGACTCTTTTATTACCATTATTGTCAACCCGGTCCAAATGTGTCTAGATCCGCGCCTGGATTCCCTTTGTATCCAGTAAGGATCATGACTGATAAGTTCGTATCTTATATATTGGACCCAAAAATGGATTGGCGACTCCCTTTCGGAGCTTTTTATTATCGTTTGCACCCATGCCCAATATTGTCTGGATCCGCGCCTAGAGGCCTTTTGTATCAGCTAAAGATCCTGACTAATAAGTGGTTAATGATTGATGAAAAGTCAGCTTTAGCTTTATTTGTTCGCTTGTTTCCGTTAGGTCCTTGGGGTGCTTTCACGGCTTATTGACAACATTGTTATCGCAATGAAAGGCCTAATAAGATATACATGATATATGGGTTATAATTCAATTGTAGGCGACTCACTTTTATTGATGGAAACAAACAATTTAGCTTCCTTCTTTGAGACCACATATTGATAAAATATATTCATTATTGCACTCAACAAAATAACATTAGAAACTAATCAAGACGTCGGACGCCGAAAGGCTAAATCAATAAATGTGGTGGAAAGTAATAAAATCATGAAACATGTTCAATGCAGAAAAGTAATTCAATGACAGGAATTATAAATCAGATGCAACCCGAAAAAAAATACGCATAGATCAATTTATAAAGTTAAACTATGAGAAGATACAGATTCAATCACATCCTGAAAGCCCTCACCTTTACGAAAGGCATTTTAATATAAGATAGCTGGCATTCCGTGTTGTTGCTTTGACTTTTGGCATGTAATTGTTCTTATAATTTGTCCTCAATTTTCCTTTCGTTATGAAGAATATTTTGAAGGTAATGATAATAATATCGATAGGCGTAATCAGATACACCATATTTTTATGGGTATAAAAAAAATCCAAAAACATCATATTTACGTTTCGATCAATTAATTATGAATACGTATCGATTACTTTGATAAGCATCTATTATCTGACCTCCAGCGGTGTAAATGACGTTTTAAAAAACAAAACCTAAAATGATTCAATTGCAATATAACTTTCCACTTAATAACTTTCCTATTTCGGATTCTAAAGTACATTGTTATTTTAGAAAAGTATTTAACATGACATTGAGAAGCTCTTACAAGCAATTATTTCATTTTAGTAGTATCTTGATATATCTTGAAATAAACACATTAGACCAATTTACTGATTCATATACACGCGATCCAACCAGGTGTCAATCATCGAACGACTACTTTAAACTACCGACAATAAAGAAACCTCCAGAATAGAAATCAAAATTAGAGAGGGGTCAAGTCGATGCACGCATGCCCCGCAAAAACGATGCAAGATTCTTGAATAAATTTAAGAAAGCATAGAGTTAAACAAATATGCTTATATCTGCATGCATTTAGAGCAGAACGCTAAAGCATAAGCCATATAAAATAGTATATCTTGCAAGTACTTACGCAGTTTTACCGGAATCGTTCTGAAAGTTGATGTCGGCATTTCGGTTGACTAGAATATCGAAGCAGCTGTAAAAATGCACGTTAAAATTGAATAAATTCTTAAATACAATTTTCTTAATTTGGATAACAGTATCAGACATTTTGTATAATTTATAAATCATGCGTTTTGGTGCGTTCAGCGGCCCTTTGCGTCTGCGGAATTGGAACTGGTATAAAATAAAGAAATTCCAGCGAAATTAATACCGCTGGGTTTGCTATATTTATACCAGATTCGATTCCGCAGACGCAGACGCAAAGAGCCACTGAACGCACCATTATACGATTTTTAGAAAATCGTAGCTAGTCGTAAAATGACTATTTGGACAAATTTTAAAGGCTATCCACAGATAACGGTCTAGCTGGAGGTGATTGCATACGACCATTGTTTTTCTTCTTTCCTTTTGTTTTAAAGACATTGACTAATTCGAAAGTCAAATTTGAGAAAATTAGAAAATGCACAATAACGTACTTGATGTATCCCTTCTGTGCGGCTTGCATAAGTGGCGTGAGACCGTACTTGTCAGTGGCGTCGATCGGTATCGCGTCCCTGGAAATACAAAAGACACATTTGAATAAAAAAAATATACAAAATGTAACATGAATTGTTTAAAACAAGATCAACTTTTTGTTTTGTCATGATGGTTTTGTTGTTTAATAAATTAGCCACGAGCAGTTGAGTTTTAACCCCGTACCTTTCGCTTAAGGATTATTATCTCAGGGGTCAAATTTCGACTTTATTTGCGTGGTCCCCTTAAAAACCTGGCGGCCCAAACCTAAATCCGGTGGCCCGAACATGTATATTTATATGTAGGAAGTTCGGTAAATTAAAGATCAAGGTTGTATCAGTTAAGGTTACAGTTGGATGGACCTACCACATCCCATTTTTTTAAACTACCGGTAGGTCTACCGGTAATTGGTGTTTTGTGGTTCGATAAAATTGAAATTGAAATACAGTGTACATTTTATACGCCCCAATGCCCCATTATCTGGCAGATTAACTATATTAGCTAGATATATTATATTTTAATATAGAAAACAGTTTCAATGATGTTATAATCACATTAAATCACTTAAAATAATCGTTTTAGAAAGAAATTATGCTAGTAAACCGTTGTTAATCAGAAGATTATATTTTTTTTCAAAATACAAAACCAGACAAATTAATTCAATAACCTTGATGTCATAGACCATCAATCCATCATTTATTACTTGGATTTAAACAAAATTCTTTCTTTTGCATTCTTCATTAGTACATGTATAGCCTCGATATAGGCAACTTAAAAATATCAAACATAGGCATCAGAGATGCAAAGCCCCCAGCCTATGCAAAACATTCTTTATCACTAGTAATTGTCGATTAAAAGAAGCAGATCAAAAGAAATATCTTTCTCACAACGTCTTTCTCTCAACGCGTTTCTCACACCATTTTTCTCACAACGTCTTTCTCGTTATGTCTTTCCCACAACGTCTTTCTCACAAAGCCTTATTCACAACATCTTTCTCACAACGTCTTTCACAACCTGTTGTCCTTACATATTCGTCCACACAACGAAGTCCTCACAACGTCACAATATTCGCGTAATCCTTCTGTGTTGTACAAATACCCCAAAATATCTCAAATTCAAGTTCAGACCCCTGTCATTTCATCATTGTTTGGTCGATCAAACTGAAACCTCGATGTTGCACATCTGCAATATATATTCTGCCACTGTATGAAGTTTCAAAACCCTAGGACAGAGGCTTCATACAAAAGTGTCGCGGACAAAGTGTTGTATAAATATCCCAAAATATCTCAAATTCGTCTAAGTTCAGACCCCCGTAATTTCGACAACTTTTGATTGATCAAACTGACACCTCAACGTTACACATCTGCAATATATATTCTTTCACTGTGTGAAGTTTCAGAACCCTGGGATAGAGGCTTCATACCAATGTGTCGCGGACAAAGTGTTGTATTAATATCCCAAAATATCTCAAATTCGTCTAAGTTCAGACCCCCGTAATTTCGACAATTTCTGGTCGATCAAACTGAAACCTCAACGTTGCACATCTGCAATATATATTCTTTCACTGTGTGAAGTTTCAGAACCCTGGGATAGAGGCTTCATACCAAAATGTCGAGGACAAAGTGTTGTATAAATATCCCAAAATATCTCAAATTCGTCTAAGTTCAGACCCCCGTAATTTCGACAATTTTTGGTCGATCAAACTGAAACCTCGACGTTGCACATCTGCAATATATATTATTTCAATGTGTGAGGTTTCAGAACCCTAGGACAAAGGCTTCATACCAAAATGCCGCGGACAAACTACTGCACCTCACATGTTAACAGACGGACGGACGGACGGAATGGGGGATAGCAATAGCCCTCAGCCAAATTGGTTGGCTGGGGGCTAAAAAGGCGAAATAGGTTATCAAAGTCATTTCTAAGCACATTAATATGCAGATAGAACCAATTTCCGGATATTAACTGCAACTCAGGGGGTAGAAATAGGAAACTATGGAGTCCCTGTATATATTTCAAAACAAATCGACCTTAACCATTAGGAAAGAATCAACAAAAAATATTGTGCTATAAAACCAGCTAGTGACAAGATGACATTCATTGTAATTTTTCGATATCAATTTATTAAAGTGGCTCGAGCATAACACGTTATTGATAAAACAGGAAACATTTTAGGCTGGTATGGATCCGATTTAATGCTTTACATACTATGTTGATATATTTGGGACGATGATTAAGTGAATATTACGAAAATAATAGCTTAAGTTAAAATCATAAGTAGATGGTGTTAGATTCTGGAAACTATATCCTGACATTATATAGTATACATATGTAAATATAAATGTAAATATATAACATTCAGAAATGTAGCCGCCAGTGACAAATCCATAAAACGCCCCTTATAAAATTTGTTTAACCACCCACGAAAAGGAGAGATAGATAAATGTTGGAGGAAAAATATGGTTGGGTTGCGTATAACTTTGAAATATTCTATATTGAAATTCAAATCATGCGCTGAAATCATTTTCAGTAATGTTAGCTGCAACCAGAGGCAAATTACGTCTATCCATCACTTAAGAATCTGACAGCACCCGTGTGACAAGTCACTTTAATTTCCTGGCCATAACATAGTACGGGCACTTGTAAAAAGGAGCACTCAATTCAACGAGGGCTGGATTTATGTATCAATAAGCCCAGCCACTCTCCTAAAGCTGGGGCAAGAAAAGGTTTTTATAGCAGTTCACGGGTATTTGTGAGATATCACGCTTTCTTTCAAGAAGATTATGGTCGATAAGGATTGATTGAGAATCATGATATGACGAGGAGAAGTTTGGGTCACTTTTTGGTGGAATAAGCATAAACTCGATTTATGTGCTTAAATAGTTGATATTAAAGTAAATCAGGCAACGTGACGTTATATCCAATAAGGATTCCATCATTAAAACAAAGAAACACAGTAAGATCGAGGACATGATTCATGCTCACTTATAGCATTATAAAGAACAAAGCGAATTTAGGTACATATACCTTCCAAGCTAATTAAAGAAAGAAATAATCACATGGATCCAATCCGAATGCTTTCAACGAAACGAGATATAAATCCAGTGCATGTCTCTAGTTGAGCTGACAAAGAAAATACTTTCATTTGTATCGCCAGACCTTGTGGACCCTTATTTTGGGTCACATTGACATACATTTATATTATTGGGACACATGTAACAGTACTGTAAATATGGCTTATGTTTTGATGTGACTTTTTTTCGAATATGTAATGATTATATCATGTTTAATTATTGTATCAAAAGGATAAAATAGGTAGCATTATGCAATGTTTTTTTTCTGATACATGTATGCTTCTAAGTATCTGTCCTAAGCCTTTAAAAATAAATTTTTGAGACAAAAAATGCATTTTATAAGTATTCGGATAGACTCTATGATATTTGAAATTCGAATATTTCCAAAACTACTTGTATTTAAACGAAACCGCTTTGGTTATGAATAATCAAGGGCACAAGAAATACTTTGGAAACAAAAAAAAAGTCTACCACCAACTTCATTTCGAGGCCAGAGTGACCCCCTAAGTGTGCACCTGATCATAGAACACCCGTTAGGCACAATAACCGTTTCTTGTTCCAACCAATGCAAGCTATCGTAGATAAGGAACTACTTAAAAGTTAAAGATAGTTGTTTTCTCATCTTTCTCGCAGTTTTTTTTCAGTTGATAAAACACAGTTAATTTTCAAAATTATATCAAATCGGGGAAAATGACCATGGACATATTTTATGCGACCATAATCATAGCGTAAATTATAAAATAGATACCGATTCCTAATTCCTACACATAGATAAATTATATAATTGTTAATCATCATTCAAACTCGAATAAAAACGAGCGAATTTCCACTCAATATCGAATTCCTTTATAAAATGACGTCACAATAGGAACACAAAGAGAGATCCAGGAACAAATAGTCCATAGGTCTGGAACAAACATTTAACTAGACCCCCTTTCCTATTGTGTCAAGGAAACATGATTAAATAGGCCCTATCCATTCATAAATCTATTAAGTTTGATCTGTAAGAACAAAAGTAACTTTGCATTACGGAACGATGCTTCTATTATAGATATGTATTCTTGGTAAGTCGCCGTCAAACAGGAGCCCCCAATTATTCAATTTCGTTTGTTCATGCATTACATAATAGTGATACAACAAAGTAAAGAAAGATTTATACAATGGGAAATCCTTAAGACAGAATAACGCACTTATGAACTTAAAAAGGCAGATTAACCTTATTCTAGACCAAAACTACTAACACCATTTTTCCAAAATTAAAAATGTATTTTTCTTTTACATTTGTAACGAAGTTTAATCCATAAATTTAAATCATTAATAACTCGTTAACTTAAAAAAAAATCTTAAGAATCGGAAACCCGTTCGTATCACCAAAAATAGCCTTCTTAACTATTTCATTTCAACTTTCAATTCATCGAGATGCATGCAAAAGCTTTTTGCGCCATCCGTCAAATTTTTTTCCAATTGTACAATGGTGCCCCTGGGTTCATTTTTTCTATTTTTTTGTGTTCACCTTTTTATACAGGAAGGGGGTATTTTTGTATGCATCCTTTTAGATCGCCTATTTATGACCGATTGTGTCCACCTACCCACTGTCTAAGTTCTGATAGAGTTTTATTTTGCATGCACACTTAAATCGCTCATTAAAATATTAAAAGAAATACTCAATGAGTCACCACCTACCCACTGTCGAAGATCTGATCGAGTTTCTGACTGTCGTCCATAATGATGGCTTTGTGCAGGTGCTCGCCCGTCATGGGCTCCTCTGTAAAAAAAATCGAGAAAATAGACATAAAACTTGGTGTTTGAGCTACTAAAAAACTTTTTTGTTTACTTTGAGAGCCTATAATATGTATGGATATAGCAGAAATCCTAATCTTAAAAGTAAGGTATCCATACTCTCAAAGTCATAAAGTAGGTTTTAGTGGCTCAAATACCAAGTTCAATGTCTACTATGCATCAAACACCTATGACCTGACACCATTTTTCTCTCATTCTTGTCCAATTTTGTAAATTTTATGTGAATTGACACAACAGAAATGATAAAGTGTTGACGAATATGAATAATCAACTTCTCTCTAGATAAGGATTTCTCTTATATCAATATGCACAAGAAAAAAATACATATTTAAACTTGTATTCTGATAACGCGAGGACTGACGCATTTCTAAAAACCATTTCGGAATATGGCGGTATGATGTGTAGCAACACAAGGAGGGTTATTGTAATTTCTACCATTTGAAAGGAAATTGAATAATACCAATATCGCCTTAACGCTTAGCCTTAAGTGTAGACTAGGTTTCAATGTTATAACAAAACGGGAATCTGGTCTAGACTAAGGCTGTGAAATTGGTCAAAAGCATCTACAAACACAGAAGTTGGGTAAATCTAGGTAGATGTATACGTACTTGTTGTGTAGACTTCTATATTTTGACTCCATTCTGAGTTGCCGTTGTCGTTCATGAAACGCAATCGGAACGTGTACCGAGTGGACACTTCGAGGCCTTGCTGAGTGTGGCGCTTTGCATAGCCTCTGCAACAAAAAAAAAAGGTAGAATAATATATTTAAATTTTAAATTATTTCTTTTTATTGGAAGAGCTGAAAATTATGCTCCGGAACAAGTGTGAAACAAAAGTGGCTGAAAATGTTGCTTGGCAAAAGTAGCAAAGAGGATTCGAACCTCCCAAGGCATACCCAAATATATGCTTTGAAGTTAAAAATCTAGTTGAAAAGGGCCTACTGGTTTCAAAGCACAATCAAGATGGCAGTTCGAGCGTCGTCGAAAAATAACCACAATTCATATTGATGTAAAACAAAATAAACTATTTTTACCGTAAACAACATAAACATATCAACGAAAATTCACATTTCATACGATTCAATTACCTACAGGAGATATTTTAGACATGAAAAAGCATAATGAGAGGCAGTTAGCCAAACTAAAAATACCATGCATTTATCAAACATTGCCAACTCTGACAAGCAAATGGAGTAAGTTTTATGTAATGGAGCTTTAGAAAAGAATTCCACATGAGCAATTCAAAACGCAGAATACCTTTAGAGCCAAATCATCAAATTACTCAAAATCGTCTAACATTTCAAAAACCTGTTTAACAATAAATCATTTACTCGCTATAATAGGACGCCTTACCCTTATTATCATGTTATCTACATCTAGTTTATGTCAAGCCTTTTTTGACTGGTAATATGAGACGAGGCACAAATATAGCTTTATTTACCAGTAAACAAGAAAACAGTCTATTTATTTGAATGGGTTCCAAATAGGACAAGTCAACAAAAAGCTGATTTTTAGTGATCACGTAGCCAGATTGAGCTATAACTACTCAATTCAAATATTGAATGATTTGTCAAAGAATCGAACATTTCGAAGACGGTACTTTCGTATGTTTTCATGTTTCTTTCTCGACACAGGATTGCGCGTTACCTCGAATCTTTGGTCGCTCAAGCCGACAGTAAGAGTTACCTAAAAACATACTTAATCGAGCTAAACTACAGGATTGTTAGACCTTACTAATTAGTAATGTAATTATGGTAATTAATATATATTAAAGCAATTAACATCAGAATTCACGAGAATACGACCAACTTTTTTCACAGTACATTTCGATAATAAATAACCTGATTCGAACTCGGTTACTGTGCCGATTATACCAAAGCCGGACAAATCCTAAAACCAATCCTTAGGCGTTTGGGGTGAATTTCTTTACAAGTGCCGAGTTCATTACTAATCGAAGTTGTTAGTTTTGGGGGTTCATACCCAAGTTCCGCATATTGACACGTCTTTTCCTGTAAATATTTGTCGAACTTTCAGACTTATAGATTATGTCAACCAAGGAGTGTTTCAAAGCCCGCCGCGGGGCAAAAACAGTAGCTCTAACAGTAAGTCCATGGATCGAAAATAAATTGTACACTTCCACCATTATGTGTTAAGGTACACTGAATGCTTGGGGGAAAATGACGACTAACGACTTGTGTGTTTTGACAACAAATGACTGAATGCGGCCGTGACGTGTGTTTACTTTTTGCTCTGTGAAGGGTTTGCGAACATGATGAATGATTCTCAAGGTATTAGCTTTATCATAATCATCGTTTTAATCGCATCACTCTATGATAATGATAATAAGCACATTGGAAAATCTAAAGAATTTGGAAAGTCTGGAAGTCCACGAAGGTATCTCAAACAGACAAACAGAAATATGGTAATTGAGAAAATGATATCTTTCGATGCAATACTTCTTGGGGGGTCAAGAATTAATATTATTTTTCATGAAAACCAGATTATCATGCTGGTAGCGCTTAACTCTAATTTGGCCTGGCTTTAAGAACCCAAAAAAAAATTAAAACAACATGCAGCCATCTTGTATTCGACTTGTGCTACTTTATCATCCAAATTATTGATTGGCATTAAACAATTATAGGTTTATGTAAAAGATGATCCTTCTGACTTGACTCCTTTTCACATCTGAGTTAGGTGACTGCTTAATAGTTTCAATTTATCTTAAATTTAGGCAAGAAACATAAAAAGATCCATGATTTTACTTGTGTTCTATTGTTCCTTTGATTTTTATACTTTTACTTTTTATAAATCGACATAAACTTAACAATACTGGTAATAACAAACTGATTGGATAAAGGAAAACTGATGATGTCAGTATTATAATTTTAACAACACTCAGTACTTACGTGTATACATTTCCCCATCCGCCGTGCTTATCCTGTTCTTGAACACATATTCGGATTCGACCATCTCCTTTCACCGAGTTTGTAGTTGCTTTCGCCAGGGAATCTTCCCAGTACAGCTCAATGCTGTGATGTGTCACCTTGCCAACGACAGGAGGTGGTGGTCTTTCGGGAGCTAGAAACCAAGGATATAATCTTATTTACCATATATACATTTCACAACAATCATTACACTACGAAGCTTTTCGAAATAAATATTTTCGAACTTAACGTTCTTGTTGCTGTTGCTTTGAGTGTAATATAACACAAATATCAACAAACATCTATTTGCATATGAAAGGGCAAGATATTGGAGCCGTGCGGGATATATTTTAGACTGTTTATCTCAAAATATGGGAAATATAAAACAAAATAAATGTATATTTGTTCGTACTTTCGTATTTGTTCGTACTTAAGACAACAAATCTTATTTTCCTATTGGTTATTACTATATAGCTTTATTTCAAAACATAAGCCGACCAAGCAGTACTAATGACAAAGTAGTTTATTATGATTTGGCCATGGATAAGTAAAAAGATACGGAGACAGCAAATACGTTATTTTAGTAATTGAGATCGAACAGCTACAAATATACGGGAATGGGTTTTAATGCAGCAGTTCTAGTGTCATAAGTTTACAAATCACCAGAAAATCTCGAAAAAGGAAATATTTGTTAAACACGAAAAGGCCCCAATCGTTCCTCAATCGAAGGGGTATTGAATATTTTGAATATGCTCATGTTTGGAAAATTTACAACTTTTTAATATTTTGGCCGAATTCGGCAAATTTTCGGTGGATGAATCTGAGCCAGACTGTCAAAAGACACATTAACACACCAAGACCTTTCATTTGAGCCTAAAACAAGTCTATATGACCTTCCGTTCAAAAGTTCTAGCCCGTACAAGAAAGTGATGCCAGACGGACAGACAGACGGACGGACACCCCAACTCTTTAGGCCCATAACTTTGTGGTTTGGGCATAATACACTATATAACAGTGCGAGAAATCAAGGCCGGGCCACCATGAAGTCCGGAACCTCGTACGTAACTCGATTCGCGTTCGTACGTTTTTCTGTTTCTGTTAGGATACGACCCAAAATCCCAAAAAAAGGATAAATAAGTTGGGTGGTAAGTAAATCACTTAAAGATTGAAAAACCCGTTTGTACAGTTTAAATATAAGAAAATCAAAAATTTCTTGTAACTTAGTTGCGAGCTAAGAATTTTTCTTTTAAAATTCTCAATTGGTTTCAAAATAATGTTGTGAAACCCATCATAACCCACTTATAACCTATTTGGATATGTACGTGTTTGTGTGTTTTTAATTTACAAGAACCATAGAAATGATTATAAACACCTGACCGGTGTCAAGACTATTTTTGGTCAGAAATCTTTCGTTCACTTGTAAGTTGTATGTCCTAGAATTACATGACGCCAAAAGATATCAACTTACCAGACATATTGATAGATGGTTCTTATATATAATATCCTTTTTATGTTATAAAATTGAAATGACACGACACACTTATTGTGTTGATAAAGGTTTTTGTAGGCTCAAAGATTTCGAACGTAACGCGACTTGTTTGTTGTGGTGCTACACTAGCTACTAGAGCCAAATTGTGCAAATGGTATGTTAACACCTTGAAATAATTATCCCGGGGTTTGAAAGTATCCGAAAGTCACTTGTTTCGAATGCTTTTACAAAAATTATGGTTATGATATAAATAATCATATACGTTTTAATTATTGAATTTGGAAAATTCCGGCATTTTTAACATATTTTGTCGCTGTTAACAGACAATTTGTAAAATATTTTTACCTTATAGTAATGTTCTCCCCGGGGTTTTCCCCATCAACAGGTGAAGCGGTATTCTACCTCCAGTGAAAATGCAGTAAATAGGTATAAAGTATGAGTGGGAACGAGGCCAAAACATTGCAGGTGCTCTCCA
>LQRL01164105.1:1130-12522 GCA_001703475.1 Hydroides elegans
ATCAAGCGGGACAGACGGACAGACGGACAGACGGACAGACGGACAGACGGACAGACAGACGGACAAGCTCAACCCTATATCCCCTCGTTTTCACGGGGGATAATGAAAACTTAAGCAAATCTTGTAATTTATGTAACCCTATGTTATGAAATGTTGAATCTCAAACACGAGATACAATGGAATATAATGCCACCCCGAATTCCTGACACATTTTTTTTTTCAATAATAACAGTTAAGTCGAATTCAACATATCTATGAATTTAAACAACTATAACAAAAAAGTCATCGTTCATATTAGTGGAAACAAGATTAGTGAAAAAAAAATTCGAAGAAAAACTCTTAAATATTGGTTTTCTTACGATACCTCAAACATGGATGAAATTATAAAGATAAAAAGACCCACCTCTTTCTCTTTCTCTTTGAGGAGTTCTTCGTGTTTTTCGTGGAGAACTTTGAGTTCCGCTGATAACTTGATCTCTTGCTGTTGCAGCAACTTCTTCAATTCCTCTTCTCGTTTTGCTTCAAGTTCTGTCGAAGCCAAACATATATAAATTACGAGAAAAATGTAGCGTATAAAAATTTATATGGCAGATGTGAAGAGTCTGAAAGTTTGCAATTTGATCGAAATATCACTAAGATGGTCAATGAGCAAGATGTGTAAAATAAAACTCAAACAACTCTTCTAAAACAACGAAAACCAATATTTCAGCTAGCAGTTACATCATTAAGTTACATCATTAAGCTCAAAATAGAGACGCCTGGAGAGTGTTTGTGAATATTGTGACTAAATAAAGGATAATATAGATTATTCTCATTTTGGATACATCATTAATTTGTGCTTTGTGAAAAGGCCTTATGGCCGTATAATCACACAACGAGCGAGCGATAAAGTTATTTTACTCTGGTGTAGGAACGTAACGTAATCATAAAAAATGTACTATTCTTATAGAAGAAAAGTATCAAGGTTTCAAAAAGAAATTGTATGAATTCAAAGTGACTTGTTATCTCACCTGTAATGGAGGTCTGGTGTTTACCAATCAGTTCCTGCGTGGCATCACTGTGGACCTTACTGAGTTCAGCCTCTTTCTCCTTCAGTTTTTCGCTGATGCGTTCTGTGTGCAACTGAACAAGTTCCTGTTCTTTTTCTTTCAGTCTCAGCTCTACAGTTTCTTCATGTAATTTTACTAATTCTAATTCTTTTTCCTTTAGTTTTTCTTCCAGGCTCTGTGTATGCAGTTGAGCTAATTCAGATTCCTTTTCCTTCAATTTCAATTCCAAATTTGCAGTATGGAGTTTGACTAGTTCCTCTTTTATCACATTTTCTTTCTCACTTACTGTTTCCTCTTTTTCCTTGTTGAGCGACTTGACAATTTCATCTTTCTGATTTTGAAAATCAAGCATCAGTTCCTCCTTAGCCTTTTCATGATCAACTTTGAGTTGATCAATCTCACGTGTTTTGGCTTCGATTTCACTATGGAGAGTTTGCACTTCTTGGTCCTTGTTTTCCAATTCTTGCGTCAGATCTGAGCGAACTTTGTCCAACTCGACTTCGTGTTCCAACAAAGCACTTTTCGCGGTGTTCTCAGTTTTCTCAATTTCTTGCTGGAATTCTTCGCTTTTAGTTTCGTACTCTTTCTTTAAGTCAGCCAATCGTCCTTCAATCTCTTCTTTTTCTGTTGTAATTTGACTTAACTTAGCTGTAAGTTCGTCTATCTCAATTTTTGTGGAGTTTTGCAATTGTTCTAATTTCTCACTGATTTCTTTATATTCCTCATTGTGTTTGTTTATTTCCTTTTCGTTTTCCTCATTTTGCTTTTCCAAACGTTCATGGATTTCCTTTTCCTTTGCTGAGATTTGCTCGTCAAGTTGAGTCTTTTGTGTCTCCAATTCGGAATATCTATCTTGCAGTTCACTTAAGTTCTTTTCAATTTCGGTTATTTTTGCTTCACTTTGCAAATGACTTTCTCTCTCAGAAGCCAATTGATTCTCAACCGATTGCTTATCGTTTTCTGCAGTTTCAAGTAACCGGGATTTTTCATCCAATTCAAGAACACATTTTTTAAGCTTGTCTTCAATTGCACTTTTCTCTGTTTGCAACGCAGCAATTGTTTCTATTTGCTCGTTTTTCACTTTCTCTAAGTCTTCTATCTGAGTATTCAACTCTTTTGTCAGTTTATCCATCTTTTCTTTCCATTCGCCCTTGACCGTGATAATAGATTGTTCCAGCATCTGATCACGTGACCGCAAATCGTCGTCTGCTTGCTTCTTAATCACTTCCGCTTCTTGCACCAAGTCAGCAACTTTTTTCTCCATCGACTCTTTTTCTTCTTGAAGTCTGTAACGAAATGATACTTTCAGCTTAATTTGTCAAAAGAGGCAATAATTTGTTTAGCACTTTACACCAAATTTGACAAATTTACCAATTATTCTCATCATTATCTAAAGCCCAATATAAATAGTGTTTCAGATTTCTTCCAAAAAGAAAACATAGCAAAGCTCAAGACGAGATAAAAACAATAAATCATCAATATCAAACGGCTTTTTATTCGAGCTACTCACTTGGCGACCAGAGTACTGACGCTGTCACCAAGGGCAACGAGGTCTTGCTTCATGTCCGTTTGATCGTGCGCTACCTGACTTTTCAGCTCTTGCACATCCTCTTTCAAGCGACCCACCTTCTCCGGTGATGTTAGTGATTGCCAACCGGTCTTCAGCGAGCTTAAAAATATGAACATATGTTTTCAATTTGAATGTAGGATCTCTCTGTTTTCACACTTAATGACAGATAAAAAGATTTCAATCAATTTTTTATAGCGATTTTAAATCATTCTCTATTTGAGTCATTTAAATGATATGGCCTATTCTACTCATATATAACCACTTGGATTGAAATATAAATGCTCAAACATTAATGCTACATTGTATAAAGGGAATTACATGTAGCTACCTTTAATCACCTCTTCCTGTCTTGATTAGAAAAAAACGATTCCCTTTATATCAAAATTGTTTTGTTTCAACCTTTAACATTTAAACATTTTTGTTTCAAACTTTAACGCGGTGGTTTCATACCTGAGCAGTTCTTCCATGGTAGCGAGTTTAGCCTTGACAGTTTCGAGCTCACTTTGTTGCTCCTCAACCACATTGTTCTTTTCCTGCAATTTTGTTTTCATGTCATTTTATTTATGTCAAAATATTTTGCCTTTTACAGCGGTTAACTAGGAATTAATATTTATTTATACTTGGGCACTATCTTTAATTATAAGCTTGTTTGTCATCATAGAACAACATAATTTGTTTGATGTTTTAGAGTCTATACATGTGTAGTATGCTCATAGTTTATTGAGCAAAAAATAGATTTAAATCATTTAATAGCTTAAGCATATATGCTTATACAGAAATTCGCATGGAAAACAATTCTGCCTAAAAAAATCAAGTGAGTAACTGGTATGCTGTCATTACTTTGAGTTAATACGATGACACAAAACCCCCGTAAAATAAGTGCTCGCATGCCGTCATTACTTTGAGTTGCACCTGGAGCTCAGCAATTGTTCGGTCGGGCGTAGAGTTGCTCATGGCCGAGGGCATCGACTCCTCGATGTAGAAGTCGGTCGTGAAGTGCGCGGTCTCGTACTCGTCCTCAAAGTCGTCCGGGGAGGTGGCCACGGGTGCGGCTGCGTTGGAGTCGGTGGGGCTCTGTATGGATGAAGGGGGTTGTTAAAAGGAATGTACATGCAGTATGTTATATGCCTTTTTGCATCAATTTCCTTATTACTCGCGGTTTTAAAACCGAACTTAATCACTATTGATAAAATAGAAGTACAATATCAAACCTCTGTTTGCTTTAAACAAGGATGAATACAGAAATAAGTTATTGAAGAATGTTTGTAGCGTAGTATACCTTTGCGTCTTTCGGCGATGAAAACTTAAAACTCTGGAAGGGCGGACTTCCTGTTCCTAAGCTGTCGTCCCCATACGAACTGAAACGCCAAAGTAAAAGTACGGCATTAAGAATATTATATTAAACTATAACGGTATTCATTTTCTGTAACCTGAAAACGCTTGAATGCATGTAACATTAATATAGAAAACATTTCGATTTTGCATTTACAGACATCGGTTTCAGGGTGGACCTGATACAACTTTTATTAGATGCTCACTTAGAGACATGGTTTTACAAATCACTAATTAGATTAATTTTAATTATAATGCGCATCTATCATTGATTTTTACATAAAACATTCGTTACCGGTTTATTTGTTTCTTCTACTTTTTTCTTAAATCAACCACTTACTAGTCTTCATGCAGCGATAGACTCCTGGGCGGTTGCGGTGACCCCATTACCACATCCTCCTGCAGGGATCCAACAACGTGTCTCCTTGTGTGATTGCGAGGCGAACCATCTCCAGGGATCGCCATTGCGCCCTCTACCGCTGGTTCCTCTTCCTCGCCGTCCCCACAAAGGATCACTTCAACGCTCTGTGTTAGAGGGCTTACCTCCTGCGTGCGTCTCGATTTCTGTGTGAAATGGAATGTATGTTTCTTCGTGTTTAGATCATTTGATATTGCAAATGGTTTATCCCAAGCAGCAATATCCTTTAATTCTTACTATCTGACTACATCGAATTGTCTATTCAGAGTAATATATTCTTATATTGTGTAATACATTTTCATTTGCAAACGATTCTTGAAATAGAGTTCACGTTTACAATACACTTTGATCACAGAACGCTACCAAATCAGTTTAATTCATCAACCTCTTCTTAATATCTTTATGCAGTAATTTGTAAATTAATAAACCTGAGGTGGATGCGTCGTTGTTTGATCAGGCGACGGCGTCAACACCCCTTGCTCGCCATTGGCATTCAATACCACAATATCCGAAGATGCATCATCCTTGTCTATGGTGGGGCTCGTGAGCGGGGTTCCGGACGTGGGAAGAAGGGTGCTCGGGGGTGGCGTCGAGGTGCCTTTGTCCGCCGAGGAGCCGGGTGGTATATGGCAGAGAGAGGGACTAGTCTGTGCGCTACCAGCGCGCATAGACCGGGTGTGTCCGATAGAGGGCTCTGTGGGTATTCTGATCAAAGAATGAACAATCATATTTGATTTAAATATGAATTATTTGACCATATGTTAACATGCTGGATTGAGGTTTTCCAACATTACTTCCCTACCTCATTATAAGATGATAATATACATATATAGAAAGACTTAAGTTTTAACAGAACATATCGTCATTTTCATGTCAGCGATCGTGGAACAGCGTACTTTAAATTTCTAACAAGACGAAACACTAAATACGAAGTTGACTAAGCATTGTGTGGATTGATAGCCAAAACTTGACAACTTACGTGAGTAAATGGGCGAGTTCAGGCACCTCCTTGCGAATAACTTCAATGTCTTGTTCTTCTATCTGTGGAAGTCGAGTGTCAAACGGCTCTGGTGGTACCGTCTAAGAGAAAATAATACACAATACCTAGTTAATGAAAAATATTTTTAAAAAACGTTGACTAAAGAAGACAGGGAGCAACTATTTGAGCTCTATGAGAGATAATTGTATTTATATTTTCTTGCAAAATACAAAAACAAGGTTATTCATCCATTTTTTTTCGATTACATGTGTCGATATTCCTATTTTGTAACGTTCTCTTAATCGAAATCCTACATACCGCAAAAGTAGGCGGTTCCTCGCCGAATCCTTGGAACATACGCATGAGAAAGTGGCCGGACAAATTTTCGTTGAACTGGCGCCGTCTCTCCACTTCCTCTTGATACACGCTGCCGTTCTCCTCCGCCCAGCTACCAGCCCACTGTTCAAAGGAAACGTATCTATACTTTCGGTCATAGGTTATTTGCACAATATAACAAATTTAGATCTGTACATGGGCCATTAGATTAATATCAGCAACAATAGATCTATTCAAACTTCATTGATTGCATGAATGAATTTAAATCTATACGAATCGTCCAGCGGTAAGCAAATTGACCCAATTGGAAGACCTCGACTACCAATAAACCGGTACGTTCTATAATTCGTATGAACATCCCATAATTCGTATCAACATCCCATATCCCCTGCAGCATCCATCAAACAAACCCACTCAACTTACGGCGAGGAAGCGGCTTGCAAACTGGCGCCGTCGGTACCCCTCGACTACACCTTGAGCAAAGAGCGACGGCGTGCTGTGCACCTGGCGCAGCGTCCTCATGTAGCTCGAGAGTTTGCGGATCATGCCCTGTGTCATCATGATTTCCTGGTTCGCCTCGCGCAGCTTTTCTTCCATGTGCATTATCCATCTAAATGTGGCATGAATTCGATTTTATTAAGTGTGCGAAAATGGCATGTGGATCACTATATTATGACGACAGCACCATGAGTGGCTCAGTATTGATAACTTTTAATTTGTCATGCTTGTAAGTATTCGACTCTCAAAACTGAAAAGTGCGAGATCTAGTTTTACTTCGCAAAAATGTTCTTTTTACAATAAAGAACATGAGGCAGTTTGTAAGTTTACTTCATCAGAGTGGCCCGCAATGATTTATTTTCAAGACTAGAAAAGAGCTTCATAAACAACTTTTATAACCCTTCCAAACCTCATTCTTATCAAACATACAACCAACTGCCTGTACTTGATACTCTACGGAGGACTGTACAGTATTTGAAGAACTGTCTCCACTCACCTGATTCTGGCGTGAATGACACCACATAGTTCTTGCTTGGCGGCCGCCACTCGCCGCTTGATGTCGCCGATCTTGCGATGATTGTCGACCATGACCTTCATCTGGTTCACGTGACTATCGCACATGACCGGAAGAACCGACTGGTCACGCTCGACGCGCACGCGCTGCTGGTTTTGAATGAAGCCCTGCCAGAACAAAAGTGATGCATGACACACTATTCTAGAGGGCTTCTTTTAAATTTAGTTTAATAATAGACTTGTAAATACTCCAATGACTGTGTCGCAGAGGGACTTCAAACCGACCCACTCTGAACCTAGAATTTAGTCTAAACTACGACACCATCAACTGGAACGCACTTCGTCCAGATAACTAACTCATAAACGAAACAAAACGCACTTTTTAATGTTTTACCTGAGTCATATCTGACTGGGAGTCACTGAACGCCTTCATTTGGATCATGAGCTGCTCCAGACCGGCAAGGCGCTTGTCAAGACCCTTGAACTCCTTCATACTGCGGTTGTCAAGGGAACGCATCGCATCCACGCACTTCTCCATCAACTTCTCGCGAAGCTCAGGACTTAACTGTGAAACAATTAGTGTTCATATTATATGAAACATTTTAATTCAAAACAATATGGAACATTTCAAATTGGACAAAATTTCGAATTCGTTGCCTTCGAACTACACATTTCACAGCCTTGTATTTTTGTAGAGCCATCACTTTGGTTTTTTCCATGATTATATATATTTTATGTCAATGTGATATTTGTATTTGATGAAAATGTTATTAGTAATGTTGGTTAAATCGGAAATACAAACCTTAGCAAACTTATCTTCTAACTCCGATTTGACAACCTCTATTGGATCCCTCGAAGACTGCAATCACAAAAGTAGTCAATTCAAATGTGTTACAATTAACTTAACAAGAAATTGAACACATGTTATTCAAAAATCATACAAACAAACAGTACCGAGGCGAAAAACACTGGTATACAAAGAAATATTCTTACTTTTAAATTACTCATCCTTCTTCAATAGATTAATGCATTTTTACGATAAGACCAAGTTATGCAACTACAAGTGTTTCGAAATTAGATAGTGCAAAAGGCTTAATCGCATTGTTCTTTATCCCAAAATCTTTTACTTCACCATCTTAAATTGCAACACTTCATTGTAAGACGAGGCAAAACAGTTGTTTAATACGAAACTCAGAGAGTGTTACACAAAAGTTTAACCATTTTAAGTAACATCGAAATATCACATTGTGAAATGCTAACTTAAGCGTGATTGTTCCAAAAATCTTACATTGCCTTTGATCCAGTCACTGAGCGTCCGGTGGGGCGATAATTCCCGACCGTCCTGTTGATCCTGTGGTGATGTTTGACCAGACCCAGTGGGCGATAAAAGAAGTTGCATGGTTTTGTTTTCAGATATGTACGTATCCTCTTTAATCACTCGTTGTAGATTCTCCTGCGTAGATGCACGTGGTATTGAAACAGTCAATGGAGAAGAACAGTCGGGTGATTGTGAAAGACTAGAATCGCGCTGCTTGACCAGAGTCGTCTGCCTCGAAACGGCAGCAGACGGACTTCCTGCAACGTCTGCCGTCCCTTGACCTGTGCCACGTGGGGACGATATAACGCCGCGCTCCCCCCTTTGAGCGGGACTGGTGCCCAGCTGTGACTGTGCTGGGTCCCAGTGAGAACTGTCTTGAGAGGAGACATTTTCCGGAGAGGATGCTCCGGACACGACGTCACGAGCAAAACTGGCCGAGAGTGGACCCGAAGGGTGCCGAGATCGGTCCAGTTTATCCACACACGACGTTAAAGTAGAGTCTCGTCTTATAACCTGAGATCGCATACTCTCCTTCAGGATCCTATGGCTACTTTCAGAGCCAGCACTAGATTCCAGGCAATTCGGAACGGGAATTTTCTTGATGAGTTCATTTGTGGTTTCGAATCTGAAATTAGAAAATCATTGAATATTGATGTAGACATTGATATGTATATGTTTCCTTTTGCGGTTTTTCACTAATAATTATTTTAGAAAATTATTACATTAACAAATGCAATAATTCAATATATTTCATAAAATTTTAAAACTATTTATCAAACCATGAGCTGCACGATCAAATCACCTTTCTAATATACTCAAAGCTTCGGTCCTTTGCTGCAGAAAATCGTCGAACACCTTTTCGAATCCTTTCATATTTTTCTCTAGTGCACTGCAAGTAATAAAATAAACTCTGCAAATTAGTTTTAAGCCATACAAGGCTGGAACGGTATGGCATATAGAAAATAATAAGTTACAGTACATTAAGTTTGACAACGTTGTGAATGAAAAAATTTTAATATAATTCATATATTATATATTAACACGTCATTTTGTATAACTTTGCATCAAATCAATCCACTTACGCTCCCTTATCCTCTAATGTACATTTCAACGCCAACCAGCCCTGGTGTTGAAAATGCTGATCCTTAACCAGTTTTGAGCAGATCTTGTGTTCCTCTTTTCCAAAATCATGAAATCGCTGCAAAAAGGAATGATGATAATCACAGAATGAACATGAGCTATCTCAGCAAATATATGTTTTACAACATTAGTTTTATGCTTTTCAAAACAAATCTTTACCACATACATCAAATATGTAAAGATTAATATATTTTTGTAAACATCAAGAACACTTAAGGATTTTTATGATAAACATTTAAGAAGATATCGAAAGAAAATTACCATAGCGATTTGTGATCTAGTGACAATAGTTTCATAACTTGGAGGCAGCTGCATTGAGTTCTCCACGGAATCATGAAATGCATCATCTGTTGAAGATACAGGATAAATGTATTATAGATAATTAAGATAACTTGGTTTGGTAAATTACCTTATTGATATATTCTAATAACAAACAGGTTGTCCATGACAAAACGATATGTGGCAGTCGTTCCGACAAAATATAATTGAAATTTGTTTTATACCAAAATTGCGAAAGTTTATAGAACGATGTTTTAATATATAAGAAAATACGTGTATATATTTTATACACAACTAACCTGGACCTTCAGGAATGTATGCCCGTGGCGGTTGTTGCATACTGTAATTTCGATTATCCACAAGCCAGATCGGGTTGTTATCCTTTCAAGCAATTAAAATAATCATTTAGATATAAAAATAAGACCTTACTATAAGTAAAGATAACTTGTAAATGTGAATGTGATTTATCGTATCGTTAGCAGAAATGGATAAGAACCAAAAAAAACGTTATCAAATAAACTTAACCGATATCTTCAACTGAAAAGGAGTTGAACAAAGTTTGATGAAGCAGTTTTGTCGTTTTATAGTAAATCTAATAAAGCATTAAAATACCTTTCTTAGAAGATTAGAAAAAGACAAATAACTCGAACCGACGTTAAAACAATATTACCAATAATAAGACCAAAATGCAATAATTTTCCATTGAGATAAAACCTACAGTGCCAGCCTGATATTTGCCGACTGTGATTTTGCCGTCCATGATTTGACCTCCGGACACATACAACACTTGATTGCGATACGGAATGCCATGACACTTCTGTACTTCCAACTTCAATTCCCGCACGCTAGCACATATTCAAATAGTGAACATAATTATGATTCTCAATCTAGAAACGTGTTGTTTTTAGTGTGTTTGTATTTAATTTTATAAAATTCTACAATCAAATTACTTTAGAATTGTTTTTTTTTTTTTCAAATGCCGCTGATTTATGTTAACATACTGTACATACATAACAATTATTTTTTGTTGTCTTACGAAGTTTAAACCTAGGAAACACGGTATATTCGAATTAACGGTTAACTAGAAGTAAATTTGAGTCCCCTAGCACTTCAAGTTAACGATGTTCCACTGTATACGGTTGCCATTTCAGTCCAAAACTCGAAAGTTTAAACAAGTATTTGTTAAAATATATACTTTGACGTCTAGCGGGTTATGAAAATACCTTTTTGTGACAAATGAGATATCAAACTTGAGCATTTGCCCAACATCTTCATGGTACACATTCAACATTACTTCTTCTTCTTCCATTTTGTTGTGTTGTTATACTCATTGATTAGAGTAAATTTAAATACCTGGTGTGGCCTATTAAAAGAAAAAGAAGAATGAAAAGTAAATATGAGACACCTCAGTTTGTGATATGTATCAGGTATTGAATTGAAAACGAAATTACTCTATATAGAACAAGGAAGTATTTGTGAAACACGATAAGGCCCCAACCGCCCCCAAACTCAAAGCGGTATGGTTTTTGTACATTTTTTTTTTTTTTATTAAAACCGCTATTTTTCGCCAAGTTGACAACTTCAGGTCGGGTGTTTTTGACCGAAATGGTCAAAAGGCACATTTACGGACCGAGACCTTTCATTTGAGCCTATAACCAAGACTCTATGACCTTCCGTTCAAAAGTTCTAGCCCGTACAAGCTCAAGTCCTGAAAAACCGCTATTTTGGGCTATTTTACCAATTTTCCAAATCTCAGTTGGGTGTTTTTGACCGAAATGGTCAAAAGGCACATCTACGGACCGAGACCTTTCATTTGAACCTATAACCAAGTCTCTATGACCTTCCGTTCAAAAGTTCTGTCCCGTACAAGCTCAAGTCCTGAAAAACCGCTATTTTGGGCTATTTTGACCAATTTGCCAACTTCCGGTTGGGTGTTTTTGACCGAAATGGTCAAAAGGCA
>LQRL01164119.1:3734-13765 GCA_001703475.1 Hydroides elegans
AAACTTTTGAAGAAAATAATTATTTTATCGCCAATCAAGTCGTACATTTTTTGGCGTAGTGACGAAAAGGCATTTTTTATCTTGACATTTCTAGACATCAAATTCGATCTTCCTATACCCAACAGTCTTCAAATCTGATGTTTTGAAATATGCAAATGAGTCCAATCAAATATGCAAATGAGCTGGGTTTATTTACAGACACGGTGATCATGGCTGCGAGTGTATTTGTGCTAGTAGTCAGTGCTATCATCGTGCTCGTCGGTTGTATCTACATGCGCATGTGAGTATGGATCCAGTTTTAACTCAACGCCCAAATCAGTGCCCAAGCCTAAACTCCACCCCTCCCCCTCCATCTAAGATATGCGATTTAAGATACTCAGTCCCCTTAAACTCGCGGATAAACATCAACACAGCACCTCCCGTTGACCTCTAATATGGTATTTATTTAAATATATCGAAACCCTCCAGTCGAAACAACCTCCATCCGATCCCCGACCCATCCCCCCCCCCTCGGACATCCTTCCCTCTTTGCAATCCCATCTCCACGTCAGGGTTTTTTGTCGACCATATACAACTTCATTGGTTATCGGGCCTCACCCTTCAATCATCCCCCTCCATCCCGAAAACCCACTTCGTTAAGAGGTAATGTCTCCATTTCAATAGTTCTTCTAGTGAGCATTACCTCCTATAACGTGCCTACCAAATCACAAAAAAACCTTATAAATGCATGCTTTCCCCCTAAATGTCAATATATCTCACCCTCAGAATCACACCTTTCTCCATCCGACTTGAGCATCCCCCATTTTTAAAATACAGTGGAACCTCGTTAAACCGAACACCTCGGGACCGGCGAAACCCGTTCGGTTTAACCGATTTTCGGTTTATCCGATAAGATTTATAAAGAAAATATAGAGCTTCGGATCACAAAATGAGTTCGGTATAAGCAGTAATTCGGTTTATCCGTGTTCGGTTTAACGAGGTTCCACTGTACATTGTTCACATCTCTATATAGTAAGCGACTCTTTATGAAGGAAAAGTTGAAATAATTTAGGGAATTTCAAAAGCAAAGTGCATATAGCTTGTGAAGAATGAAACATAAATGTTGACAACTTTCGTATTGTCCGTGTTCTGTGACCTTTATACGATAACATGGTAATTGAAACAAAAAAATCGTTGAACGAGCTGTTACTGACCAAAAAAGCAGGATGTTGTGGTTAATCAAAGTTGTAGGCATATTTGTAACCTTGCTGGTTTCACTTTGTTATCTATATAAAAAAATGTCCATCACTTAATAGGCAAGCTGTTAATGGTAAAAATATTGCATATACACCTACCAAAACAACCAAATATCATAGCAGAGATCTGATTTATGGTTAAGTAGATTATTTCTATATAAAAATAATTTCTCGATTTCAGTTATTGTCGAAAGAAGCCGCGCCAACCGCCACCGGAAGTCTACTACTCACGTGACTTCCAGTTCATGCGGCCCGCCTGCGACAGCTGCGACACAATGACGCGAAGTCGCGCCGGCCCCTCGAAACCCGGCGACGGCCAAGCGGAAACGAGCTTTACGCAGGTACCGAGCGATACGCGCTACCGTTCGCTGCACCCGAACGGCATGCAGGGCCGACCGCTACCGGAAATACCCGAATACGATGTTCCGGCCAACGTGCATCGCGCCATGGACGAACAGGAAACGCTGCTCGTGCGCGGACAAGCGAACGATCCCAGTACTTCCGGTTCCGCGAGCGCCGAACATCCGCTTTCGAACCAATATCCGGTCCCGACGCAACCGGCGCCGCGCGTTCTAACGGAAGAGGAAATGCGACGTATGCAGAGCATTATTCGCGGTCACCCGAACAACATGACGTTGTTTCATCCGACGCCGCATTCGCGTATGCCAAAGAATCCGCGACTCTATGCATCGACGATGGGCCGCGTGCTGCGTGACCATCCAAATATGATGCAGACGTCGTCGCCGCAGCGTGATCCGCACGTTATGGTTCATTCGCAACATCCTATAGCTTTTACGCAACAACCGCATCAAGCAATGGTGAACTCACAACACATGCCCCCTCATCAACAACAAATGCCCCCTCAACAACAACAACAACAACAACAACAACAACAACAACAACAACAACAACAACAACAACAACAACAACAACAACATCAGAGACCCTTCACTGCCCCTAAACCGGATATTAGTAATAAAGACCCTGAGCGTGTAAAACAGGTTGCGCCACCAAAATTAGCCCAACCACCACCGGATATTACAACACAAGTACCGGACGTCATCCGAGTCGAGCCTATTCAACCGACCGAAGATAGCGATTCAGATTCTCAACTTCCGGTCGCTACTTACGATCACCGAAGCAACGATCGCGACGGCGCGCAGTTACAGCATCCTAGTCAGCTTCCGCCCGCCGTCACTACGCACGCGCCCGCAACCCCGTACAGCCCAACGACGATCGGGCCGGACAGTTCGTTCCCGCCACCCCCGCCCGACCAAACGGTCTTACCGGAAGACACTGGTGCTATCGCTCCCAATAGTATGCTGCGTTCGCTTATCACACCACGCGGGGCTCCCGAATCGCGACCGCTCAGTGTGTGATGAGGGTTCGTGCACCTGTGTGTTTGATTGATATTGACTCAAGCGAATGAGCTCTTGCCGATTGAATTTCGCTATATATGGCCGACTGCAGGTCGCGGTGTTGGCTTGTTCCAAACGTTTTGAATATGACATTGATCTGAATATGACCTTTGCTTAAAATAATAATATATGGCCTCTGGAAGCTAGGCTTAAGGTATAACACCGCGATCTGCAACCAGTCATGTGCGCTTAAGTAATGAAATACGTGAAATAAAGTCATTAAAACACGATTACAAAACGAACTCCATATTGATGGCCATGCGTGTGTCTATGTGTCAAGGTCATTAAGCTCTCGTGCATTTTTTCGTTTCTCCTACGCCTCATTTTCGGGGAACAAAAAGGGTTCCCTGGTCCTATATTAACCTAGTTTGTGTGAATGGTACTACGATGTATGTTCCTGAGTAAGTGTGAAATGTATGACTGTTAAACGCACAAAACGTTTGATTAACTAAATCCGAATACATGTATTTAAAAAAAGGGATGTTTCACAATTTCTTGTGTTGAGACTGTTTGTATGCTTGAGGTATGAAAGTAACTTACAAATGTATGTGAAATTCAATTACAATAATTTGGTTACCAAAAAT
Source organism: Hydroides elegans (assembly GCA_001703475.1). Classification (NCBI taxonomy): domain Eukaryota; kingdom Metazoa; phylum Annelida; class Polychaeta; order Sabellida; family Serpulidae; genus Hydroides; species Hydroides elegans. The sequence continues at coordinate 6,972 of LQRL01164119.1, forward strand.
AAATAGGGTCACAGAATAAAAAAATGTGTGTAAATCAATTCTACACAATTTAATTTTAAATTCAAGAAAAAACCTTCAAATATTTGGTGATTGCTGTAAATAATCTAATATAGGTTAGTTCTACTGATAGTGCGAGTTCGTTTTACTTTTGAACGAACCATGGAAGAAACTCTTTTATTTCTATCTTCTTGAACATACTTACATTTCTACAACTAGTAAAACGTAGTCAATAGAATGTGCATTTATAAACTTGCAGGACAAGATGTAAAACTAGACGTCAAAAGAGATTTGCAGGATTTGATCACGGATGGGGATATATGATATTAAATCTTTATTTTATACTGTCTATTTGAATTGTGTAATTTAAATTGCTAGTACCATCATCATTTTCAAATACTCTGTGCCAAAAAGACAGTAAACGTGCCAATGTGTGAATTTAAAGTAAGATATTTCCGAGCATAAAAGAACTTTGTCAATCAAAGCAACGATATTCTAAGGAAATATACATGCATTAATTATGTAAGCTTTATGGGCGGCCTAACCCAAGGCCGATAGGTCACATTTTAAAAGGTTATACAAAAGGTTGTATTTCGTCGATTCTTTTATATTGTTACGCGCTGTATCAACTTAGTAAAGTGTGAAATTTACATTGACGTGGAATTTTGAAATACTTTGCATCCAGAGATGTCGATTTTGTAGTGATGTGAAATTTCTTTTACAATTTTTAAACACTTGTAACAACTTGCCAGAAATCTCAAGGAAGAATGCACTCATTTCCGACGCTTTAAGACTTATGTATCATACGCATATGTGAACGTGTGTGAATGTGAGATTGATTGTGAGTTGATTTGAAACAAAGTGTGTGTTTTGCACACATTCATTTGAATAGGTACTCTGTGTAATGTAAGAATTCATTCGTATGTAGTCTTATGTACCAATCGATTTATCAGGCCTTACATTTGGCCTATGCATAAAGTTAGAATTCGATTTTATAAAAAGAAAGTATAGATCCGCTTCCTTTCTTACTTACAGTCCACAACTTTACAATAATATTTTCCTCTATGCATATGTAGATGAACTGTTTGTATTTTTCTACTTGGGTGTACACATATGTAAGCTGTACATAAGCATTTGCAGTATTATGTTTATTTTGTTATTTTGTTTATCAGTTTTAGCTTTATTCAGATTTTTTCTCCGATTTATAGGTGAAATAAATGCTGGGCATACTTTACGTTGTATTGCTATATATGTCATGTTCTTAGTCATTACAGTAGTTTGTAAATACATAGAAGTTACTCTTGTAAAACTATTATTTTTTCATAGAAATTTACCAACTAAATCAATTTTAGAAAGAGGTGGTTCACTGGATAATGTTCAACCAAAGACCGTAGAGTGACCACAGGAATGGCTCTCTCTTAGACAATAATATGTTTGATGTATATGGTATATCTTCTTATTTCAAGAGAAATGAGCGCTTAATTATGTTGAATGAATGTATAAATTGCAATGTGTCACAAAAGAGAAACTATAGAAACAAGAAGATAGGCAATAAATCGAAGTTACGGAAGCATGATAGATATTTTATTAAATAATTCACATTCAACACCATATACCCCGCCGACAAAATATAAGAAGGGGGTTAATATCAAACGTTTGGTCTTTCTCTGTGTTTCACTTGTGAACGGTTCCTATCATTCAAGCGAGCACAATTTTGGTGCCGCATTATAAAACGATTACTCTGCTGTACCTTTTCAATATCATGTTATACTTTTCCTCATGAACACTTTCGAAGTATAGCCTTGTTTTAATAAAAGCAAACACACATTCTTTGACGGTCGGACTGAGACACAACGGACGGACCCACATACGAGGAAGACTAATTAAAGCTTGAGATGTTGTGCAGCCTAATGCATTAAATCGAAGTCAGAGATAGTTACCCGTCATTTATTTACAACCTCATAACAAACTTCAGCCTTAGATTTAAATTCAAAACACCCTATTACGTCACAGCTAATAACGCGAACCGATTATTAGCATCCACCTCCATATTATCTGAATTATCGCCCTCCCCATCCTCCTGATCTTCATCTTTCCTTATTGCCACCCGCCCACTTTTCTTGCCCGACTTCTTATTTTTCTTCTTTTTACCCATAGTCACTAACTCAACCAAAGAACCCTGTGGTATGCACTTTGCTAACTCCGAGTACAGTCTCGAAAAGATTTGGTGTACTGTGGAGTCTCGACCTAAGAGTTCTTTAATATACAGCGTCGGATCAGTTCGTCCTTTTAGATTCTTACAAAGGTTATAAAACAATGTGCCATTAATCAAATCAGCCGGGTTCGTGCGACATAACGGCATCATTAAGAGCTGATTTAGCATAATGGCCGCATGCAAGCACGCTTGGTATTGCGATAAACCATGAAGGAAGACGACATGCACTTTCTCATTTTTCCCAAACGTCTCCGCTTTAATGTACCGATTAAGATTTGTATCCGCTTTCGTACAGTCTTCTGACTCTAGCTTTGTCAAGTCCTGTGTGTTCTCCCTAGTTGAGGGATGATCAAGTAAAGCTAGTTTGATGAAACATAATAGTAGCGACCGGAACCCAACATCAGAAAGTTTCGGATCCGCGTTTTTCGCCCAGAACACCACAACCAAACAAGGCAGCACAAGACATGGCGGTAGAAACTCCACTAACGTCTTATATAGCGTATCATCTACCCCTAGCACCCATAACAACACACTTAAACGCTCATCGTGGCTCATAGCTGGTACTTCAATCAAATGTAATGGTGCACTGGTTTCGCTATTGTCTTTGGGTACCAGCTCAGGCGATATTGAATTCTTGCGCATGTTCTTTACATCGCGGTCATATTCGGTGATCGTGGCACTTGGGTCATTCACCTCAATATATCGATCGGTCAATGTGGGGTCATGAACCTTTGTGTATTGATCGGTCAATGTGAAAAGGAGTCCGTATAGGCGCCGTCTCAGGGGTAAGGCGGTGCTGTATGAGGACTTATAGGCGCTGCATTCGACCTGGTGAAAAATGAATAAGCTTTCTTAAATATACTAGTAATAATTGATATAACACACTCCTCCGTCCGGCTTTAAAGGAACGTTAAAATTTATAAGCATTCGTTAGTACAACAACAACAAAGCACACTTTAACTTAACAAAATAAAATGCCATACAAAGTTTGACACGATATAGTGCATGAAACCACCTGTTTTGTTTATATTAACACTTTTTTCGCCTTTCTACTTATCATACTTGGCAATTTTAAATACCTTAAATACAATATATTAAGACCGAAATTCCAACATAGCGGGTTGGTCAATGCATCTTTTCCATTGTCATAATTCATGGGTTTCGTGCATAAAGATGCTGAACATTTTTGATTCCAAATTTTAATGTGGATCCAACCTCGTGTTATCAATCCTCGTAAATCAACTTTTTCTGTGGAGAACAACATCAACATTTGTTAACAATAATACCTGAGCTAGGTAAAATGCTCTTCTCGAGACTAGCACGTTGACACATTGCACGTTGAATGTCCCTTTGCGTATGGCTCGGATGATGCTCTTCGGGAAAGTCGTGCCTAGAATATTGAAAAACAAAACATTTGATTTATATTCAATTTGTGGCAAGAAACAAGATTGACTCGTACCTACCGTTGGGAAAAAAAATCACATAGTATTTCAATTAAAACGGACATTCCTTAATTAAATCCGAAATGTGTATTATATTTATATATCTTTTCTGTTTCGCATGCACGGTTCTTTAACAGTTCCGAACAAAAAATGTTTAAACGAATCTATCAAGTTCTGTCAAACATTTTAAACACTATTTTTTCTATTTTAGAACTTAAATCTTTATCAACTTGAACTCAATACTATACCTGACCACGTTGTGAGTTCACTGCAAACTTCTGACTCTGTCTCAGATGCCTCGAAATAATTTAGCAACATCTCGACAGACGGAAGGTCGTACTGTCTTAGTCCATGGAATAACGTGTCTCGTATTTTCTGACGTTTATCTGCCGCATAGAAACTCGCTACAGTGTCCATGGCCTTCAAAAGAGACATTTAAATTCGTTTTCACACATCTAAGTTAATCATGAAGGTACATTACTATAAGGAATGTTTAAATCCTTTGCATCAAATTTGGTTACAATTGAATTATCCGTGTGGACAATGAAGGTATCTTAAGCATCAGTCTTGATAATCCAACTCCTAAATAAACAACAATCTCCAAAGACTTGCCCCAAATCTTACCCTTGCCATGTTATACAATCATCAGAAGACTTATAATATAATCCTAATGTTTTATGAAATATAAGTGATTCCCAATCGTCTTTGTATGCTCCTTATATTACCTGCTTCAAACTAGACATCTTGCCCAGCCACCGTAACACAGTCTCCATCTTTTGGTGTCTCATTGAAATAGCATGAGCTTTCTTTTTGGCGAACGTTTGTTTAGGAAGAGAAGATTGCGCAAAGAACACTTCAAACTCTTCCGTTTTCACATAGTCATTGCCAACAAGTGTTGAAAACAGCGGCAAAAAGGCACGATCTTTGATTTTATAATACTGTAATAACGTGTCAATGAAATAGATTTGAACGTCGAGATACGAGAAGTCTCTTTGCGTATCCTGCTCACAACAATCTATTTCTTTCATTTCATCTTCACTCGTGTGATGCCTGATTTTCAAGTTCAAATAATCAAACAGTATAAAACCAGCTTTCAAATCATACACATAAAAATCGCTATCATTACTCATAACCGGACAGCCCCACTCATTCGCCAGTGCCGCTATATGCGCATCAGCCTCATAATCACACGTCACGTGACTAATACCGAGGTCATCCAGTACACACGTGAACGTCTCACGCGCCAATATGGGCATCACCAACACATCCCGGAATCCCTCGGCCGCGCGTCGCGCCTTGTGCACCCGCTCATTTGCGCGATGCACACAGGTGGCCAATTTCACGTCACTGACGTCATACGCGCCGTCAAACACCACGATTGGCGTGACGTCACAGCAACGCAGCGTCGTGAAGTAGTAGCGAACGCGATCGGCGAATGTGTCGTAATCGCCACCGCTCTGGCAGCGAACGGCGAAATAGTGGTAGAGGAAGTGAGATAGATTGTTGCCATCGATGACTACTTTGCAGTTGTGTAGTTTCCAATCTTTGAGAAGATGTGGCTTGTTATCGATGAAGGTGCTGAAGCTTTTAATGCCCATTATGAGTCAGTGTATTTTTTTTCATCCTGTATAAATTTAATATAAAATAAGGAAATAATTATTTGTTTGATTATTCATGAAGGTAGAATCACCAATGGCGATTCTTCTTCCATGAAGAGGAGGTATAAAAGCATGTTTTACATTTCATTAACTCGAAAATGCTAACGCACCATAATTTATCAATTGCCATTTTTTGGCAAATTAACCTTAAGAGCTTGAATAAATTCGATGAAAACCCATCCACATGCTGGACGCTACATATTTCTTTTTTACTGTACCTGTACACAAAAATTGGATCAAAATTTTAGTTTATATTTTAGAACTTCAAGTTCTACTTTGAATTCAACGTTCTTATTTCCACCAAACATTAGTATGCATATACCATATTAAAACGAACTCCGTGCGAAAGCTCGTACAAGCTCATGTTTAGAAAAATCATTGTTTTGGGGCATTTTGGCCAAATTCGGCCAACTTCCTATGGCGAATCTGGCCAAAAGGGGCATATACATGCCAAAGCCTTTCATTGACCCTATAACAATGTCTCTTAACCTTCCGTTCAGAAGTTTAAGCCCAAAAAAGAGCTGTTTTTAAATATTTTGGCCGAACTCGACCAACTCCCAGTGGTAAATCAAGCTAAAACTGCCCAAAGAAACATCATCAGGCCAAAACCAACATAGTGAGCCTATAACCAAGCCTCTACGACCTTCCGTTTAAAAGTTGTAGACCGTACAAGAAAACGATAACGTACAAATTTCGATCGACACATTTCGATCGAAACCATTAAAAGGTACATTTGAATATAGTGAGCTTTACTATAACCGCTCTTATGTCGATCCTCAAGAGCTAGCGCGTTTTGGGTTGAGGCCTAATAAATCATTAATTTTAGCTGTGATGGGTTCACGCATATTCGCAATATGGCGATGGTCACAATATGAGCGCCGATTTTAGATCGTCAAATGTCAAGTTACCGTAATTTAGAATGAAACTTTTGATGCTACGAGGTCGAGAAGGTGTTTCGTTTCAAAAGATGTTTTCGGTTTAAGTTAAAATAACCCATTACCTGATATTGTAAGGCTTACTAATACACATACATAATTAAATGACAATGTTATATTGTTTGAGAAAAATATAAATTCTTTCTTTTTTTTTTAAGAAGAAGCCAATATAAAATGCCTTTAAAGAAACTGGGCGATAATAAAAACAATTGTTTAAAGCCATAATCCTTTATTTACATGCCTTGCATCTTTAATTATATAAATAATGACAACACGACTGCATCTCAAAATGGACAAGTATTCAGTGAACACGAACAGGCCCCAACGCCCCCAAAGTCGTTTTCGAGTAATTCAGAAGTCTCTATGACCTTCCGTTCAAAAGTTCTATCCCGTACAAGCTCAAGTCTTGAAAACCCGATATTTTCGGCTATTTTGGCAAATTTTTACAACTGTGGTGATGCTAGTGCGCAAGCGCTGCACCTGCGCAGTATATCCATCGACACACAACCATCAACGGCGTCATTGACAACAATAACAGTAATTCCTG
>LQRL01164139.1:506-11624 GCA_001703475.1 Hydroides elegans
CCAACACTTTGGGAGGAGATAGAGTTTTTTCTCAATATAGAAGACCGAATTGATGGAAATGGCGAAGTCCACCATGGCGAACCAAGTGGGTCAATCGTCATATAAAGCACAAGCCAGTATCAGGGTACCGTGATGAAGCATTAGTTAAAGTTTGAAAGCTCTACGGCCAAAACTGTAGGAGAAGATAGGTGTAACAACTATTAGTTTTTCTCGATATAGAAGACCGATTAGGCGGAAATGGCGAAGTCCGCCATGGCGACCCAAGTGGATCAATCGTCATATAAAGTACAAGCCGGTATGGGGATACCATGTAGAAGCTTCGGTTACAGTTTGAAAGCTCTACGGCCAAAACTGTGGGAGGAGATAGGTGTAACAACAAAGAGTTTTTCTCTATATAGAAGACCGAATTGGCGGAAATGGCGAAGTCCATCATGGCGACCTAAGTGGTTCAATCGTCGAAAAAAGCACAAGATGGTATGGGGATACCATGTAAAAGCTACGGTAAAAGTTTGAAAGCTCTACGACCAAAACGGTGGGAGTAGATAGCATTTTTAGAAAAAAGTTTACTGAATAATTAACTAACTAACTAACTCACTAACTAACTAACAGAGGACGACGCCGACCGATTGCACAAACCCAGTTTTCGTTTCACGACAGCTGGGTTAAAAATAACAATAATATTACGCATGATACGGGCGTTATTTGTTTATATTCATGCAGAATATACACTTACATTTATTCGATTTCGACCAAAACAATCAAAAGTCACACCTTTACATTCAGAGCTTTCTATTCAGCATATAACCCAGTAGACCATCAGATCAGTGATCTATCGATCAAAAGCTCTCGGTTAAACAAAAAAAGTTCTCAAGGCCAACAGTTTGGGCCCAGCTAAATTTCAATCCAACACCAACTGTCATTTGTTGGTAAATACTCCTATTACGATAAAACTCACCAAAGAGAAGCGATCGCTGAGTTTTGTAAGACGTAAGTTCTGTCGAGATAGAGGAATATACTGCGGATCATAATCTGAAACACAGAAAACATCGACAGATAGTATCATATTGCAATAGTTACAATTATACTTTGACACAACATATTTTATGAAACAATATGATAACGATTTCATCCAATTCAAAACACGCACCTTTAATGGTATTTGACTTTTACATCACCCCTATGAAACCCTAAATTAATATTTATGTAACTTTAAACAAAGGGTATTGTAATGGAGCACCTACCATTTGACGACAATGGGACTGCCAACATTGATCCATCATTTTCAGGAACTGAAGGCTGTCGATTGAATCACTTTTAAAAGTTAAGGTCTATGTATCTTATTTGTATTTTTTTTTTTCATTTTTTTTTTTCTCATTACATTTAACACATATATGACATTTCATTCATACTGACAATACACAAAATACAATACAGGACAAAACGTTGACATCACATTTGCTTCTAGAAACATGTTCAGATTAAAATGCAAATGCTACATGTGAAAATGTATTTACAAATACGCCGGTATGTATAACCTCGGTTATTGATGATTTACATGAAAACCTTGGAAACAATTGATGAAGGGTTGAATTTGGTCGACTACGTTTTAAATAAGTTACAAGAAGCATTCGCCCACTATGAATGTTTATGTAAATTTATTTCAACATAAACCTGCTATGAATTTATAGGTACTTTATTTACAAGATTGTCAAGGGTTTGACAATGACCCAGCTTTAGTGTTTATCTTTAGTTATTAAAGTACATGCAAATGTGCAACGTTTGTTTAACATATGCACTATGTGTGAAAATAATTAAAACACGGGAAAAAGTTTAAGTAAGTCACATATCATCTATTCATGTTCACTTCTGCATAAAGATATTTGTACAACCTGGGATATATTATACAAGATTGGATTCGAACCCATGACCCAATGAGTGCGAGCCCCATGCTCTACCAACTGAGCTACATGCCCCTAGTGGTATGTACCAACACACAAGCATGTAAATGTTACAAGAGTGCATCGTGCGTGATTCATAATATGAATTTAAAGAATTCCCGAATCGATGCGACTATATATTTAAGGGATATTTATATGTTTTTTTTTGGCGTTTTAAGATGTAAAATAATTGCGGGGATGAATCCAGGTTCGAACCCACGATCTTGGGATCATTTGGCCGATACTCTACCAACTGAGCTATCTGACCAGATTGGAAACAACAATGCTCCAAGCAGTCAATAAATGTCGCAGGCATAAAGCAAAATTCAACAACTTATCTAAGGCACGACGCGATGTGATTCTTAAATTCAAGCATATATGGCAAACACAGAACGATTACGTTGATATCATCGTAAAAATAATCAAAATCTTATAAAGGCACAACGTGGTAAGAAAAAGCTTAAGTACAACACCAGATTGCTAAAGATAACAAGAATGATAAGAAGAAGGATAGGATGAAGTAGAAGTGATTATCTCATAAAATGTCTATATCAACTGTCCAGAATTGAAATGGATCTATAGATAGATGATACACCTACCATTTCAAAAAATAAAAGTTTAAAAAGAACGAATTTCTTCTGATATATAGGCATCTGAACTTACCCACCCCCTTTTCAAGCGTATGAAACCATCGTAATCCCTTCTATAAGTTCAAGTTAAAATATCAGATACAAGGTTGTATAAAAGAACAGATTAGGCATAAATCGAAAGGTTAAAAAAAATGGTGACAAAATTTATGATCGTCATAGAGGTTTTTACTATATATGAGACCAAATTGGGCGGAAATGGCGAAGTCTACCATGGCGACCACAATGGTTCGATCGTCATCAAGAGCACACGCCATAGTTAGGTGACCATATAAAAGCTTGTGTTAAAGTTTGAAAGCTCTACGACCAAAATTGTGGGAGGAGATAGGTTTTGTAGCTTAGAGTTTTTTACTATATATAAGACCAAATTGGGCGGAAATGGCGACGTCCACCATGGCGACCACAATGGTTCGATCGTCATCAAGAGCACACGCCATAATGAGGTGATCATATAGAAGCTTTTATTAAAGTTTGAAAGCTCTACGACAAAAATTGTGAGAGAAGATAGGTTTTGTAGCTTAGAGTTTTTTACAATATATAAGACCAAATTGGGCGGAAATGGCGAAGTCCACCATGGCGACCACAGTGGTTCGATCGTCATCAAGAGCACACGCCATAATGAGGTGATCATATAGAAGCTGTGTTAAAGTTTGAAAGCTCTACGACCAAAACTGTAGGAGGAGATAGATTTTTGAGAAAAAGTTTACTGAATAATTAACTAACTAACTAACTAACTAACTAACGGCGGACGACGCCGACCGATCTCACAAACCCAGTTTTCGTTTCACGAAAGCTGGGTTAAAAAGCGGTCCTTCAGTTTCAATTAAATATCACCATAGTTAACATATCAATTTGCTTCAACACTGACTACCAACATGAGTATGTAGTTCAACTTTAAACAAAGGATACACAAGGAAGGGCTCAACGTTGGACTTGACATGTCGCTCGCAAACGCATTTGAGTTTTTCATACAGTTGCTGTGACATCTTGTGAGAGCACATATTTTGCACCGCCTAAAAAAGTAAAATAAGATTTGTAACATATTCCAACGGCCATACGATTACAATTTACTTGCACAAAGTGGTAGACTCTACCGTGAACTGTCAGTGGTAATTGATTCTTCTCCTTGGAGCATAGTTATAATTTATATTTAATAGTGTGAACTAGATTTACACGAAATTGTGTGCACGTTAACTACAGTCCTCAACAAAAGTCATGCACCACTTGAATTATGTTTTCACAATAGACGAAAAAGATACTTTGCTCATGGTTATGGTCATCATTGTTAAAAATCATTGACATACAAATGTTAAATTATCTTAAACGTCTTGTGAAATTGATACCTGGTACAGTTCTTCCAAACTGGATCGAATAGCATGACTGTTGTGTATGGCTTTAACTGCCTCTTCTAACCGACCCCAAGTCTCTTGTTGGTAGTTTTCTGGTAGATTCGGTTTGACTACAATAAAAAAACGTTTAGAGTAAGTGTCAAATAAGCTTAATAATACTGTGCTAGGGTATATTAGATCCGTATAAATGTGTTGAACCTGCTGGAAGATCTGCTTTGGCTCGTCTTCTTATTTTACAAATTCGTAAAAAGGACAACCAGTTACTTAGATTTCGATGTTCTTACAACCTTTATTAAATTAATTCATTCCATTTAATCGTTCGAATGACTACAAATAAATCAGGTTAGTAATTAAGTTTTGTAGTATATGGGAAAAAATAATTAAAATTAATAAATTAATTAAGGTGCCACAGAATGAGTCTGAGCATCGGAAAGGATGTTCTAGAAATCCCTTGTGGTCTACCCTAACAGTCGAATCAGTCGTTTCCTATCTGACGGTTGCAGGTAAAATAATCAGGCAGCTAGAGTTGCGGTGTATTCTCGTGCGTTGAGACTCGCTTTAACCTACCTTTGAAGTTTTTGATAACCAATTTCTTAGCCCCAGTTTTACTAGCAATGGCCCCAGTCGGTTTAGTAAATCCATTATTAGGTGATGACACAGAAGAAAAGTTTGACTTTTGAGCATCCATGTCTTCTGCCAATCTTTTAGGCTCAGGATGGTCGAGCGGTGTTAAGTTTTGGTCGTTACTCCGTCTTCGTTTTTTGGAAATGTTGTTTGAAATCGTTTGATGCTGATCATGCAGCGATTCCTTATTAGCCTGTAACAAAGGCATTCATAACTTAAATATGGTCAACCAAATGACCACAACAGTTGTGTTTTACGGTGAACTTTTTGCACAGAAAAAGGAAAATTGTTATTTCCGGTTGAATTCGAACCATCAAAACACTTCGGGAATTGCAGCATGGTAAATGTATATTAAACTCGTGTTGCATAACAGAACCTTCTACACGAAAAACTTAAAAGTATTGTATTCAAATTCACTGATTTATTTATATTGTTAATGAATAAAGGGATATGATTGCTTGTACTCACTTCATTTTGTTTCAGTAAAAAACTGTCGAGAAATCAACATTAAAATTTAATTTAACTAATGTATCAGGGGCACCCAACGAACCAAAAATGTATGTTAGTCTTAAACGTTGAGAAATATTCCGAAACGTATACACAATCTAAAATTATTCTGATATCACATCGTACAAGGCCCATACATCTGTTCATATTTTGTTAGCTAGCTGACCATAAAATGCACCATTTTACCTAAATTATCTGTTCTTTCAACTTGCTAGCTAGAGCAATCAGAGCAGATGTGAAATATTAAATTGTTTAATTAATTAATTTCATTGTTTTATCTAAAATAGATACCACTATATGAATTATAACGTCATTTCTTTGTTGATTGCTAGATATAATAGCTCATTTTTATCTGAATCAGTAACATAACTAACTTTTTGGTTTTGAATCAGCAACTGAAACGTCATATCTATTCACAAGATCTGTCCATTGTACTAGCTAGCTGGGGCGGCCATAAGAACAGATATTTGGCAGGACAGATCGTTGGGTGGCCTGATGTGTTCATCATACTAATGGACACCCTAAGAATAATTTTTAAACATTTTTTTTCAAGCATGTTAATGATAAATCCGAAAATAGATAGATAAGCGAAACATCAAATTTCGTTCTATATGGAAAACTTTATCAAATAATGAGAAATAGCTTTTCAGATTTTGTTCGCCAGCTGCACACAACAATTGACGTTTTTGCAAACTAGATGAATACAACAAGTGACATTGTAACTCAATAATACATGTCTAAAAAGCCAAAGATTAACACAGTGAGTGTTTAATCTTTTTTTTTTCTTCATCTCATTTACAAGTACCATGTTATATTATACAATTCTCACATAAATATTGAATTTGTTTCAAAGCTGTAATTGTTGCTTTATAATTGAGTTTAACTAATATGTTATCTTCTACTGTATATTTATGGCCGCCCCATTTTAAGTTATCCATGAGGTAGAATGCTCTGCATTTCTATAATCTGTCTTTCCGGGAATATATATTGCTAAAAGAAGGCTGTCTTCCTTGGATTCTTCTCTGTGGTACTTTTATTTTGACATGTACAACTTTTCTTCAAATCGATTTATGAATTTTAAAGCTGTTTTCGTGGAACATCATCCTTTGGCTGTTCTGAGCCAGGTATTACTCCAAGATTACTTTGAGTTTGAATGAGCCTGTGTTGTTGGATATCTTCAAAATGACTTTCTTGGTTTTGCAGGATAGTTGGACATATTGTTGATAATAGAATGTATAACTCGTCATTAAAATGTCTGAATCGCTAATTCTACCTTAACCATACTAAAATTAAAACTTTTTATTGACAAACAACCAAAACCTCTAATAAAATTTTCTTTATTTTGTAAAGTTAACGAAAATCGAAAATATTCATATTTTCTAAAAGAGTTAGATCATTTCTTGTTCAAAAATTCAAAACGTCGTGACAGCTGAGCGTAAAATGTAGAAAACATGTACTCCCACTCAGAGTGCTCTACTAACTTGACCTAGTATTGCAATTGTAACGTTAGAATTCAAAAAATACTCCCACTCAGAGTACTCTACTAACTTGACCTAGTATTGCAATTGTAACGTTAGAATTCACATTCTACGTTTGCAAATTCGTTTACTACAGTTACTAAAAAGAATGTAAAAGAAGTATATACATGTTGTATGTCAATGGAATAAATCAGTTTATATTTTTGTATTTTAACTTATAAGGTTAACAAATCTAAAGCTATTAAAAGTAAAAACATGTTTCTAGCCTGAAATTTGAACAAAATAAAAAAGGGACTGAAATAAGTTTAATATTTTACACATATATGATTAAACTTACGGATTTGCTACTAAATATAAGGGACAAGATGATGTGACTAATTGAGTTACTATTGATTCAGCATGAATGGATAGGGTCGAAATGCAAAGTTTAAAGCAAATGTAGGAAGTTATCGACTGCATGAAAAATTGTGAATATAGAACATCTAAAGGAGCGACGAAATCAATGTTTACATAAAAAAATACGACCAAACTGAAAGAGTATGTCCAAGGAAACTTTTGAATATCAAGTGACTTGGGGCGAACTCTTATATCTACATATACCGACTTGCCAGTTTCGAAAGCAATATCCAAAAAAAGGTAAGGAGATTGTTTTTCGAAATAAAGGCATTTTGCGCAACATGACGTAAAGTTACGCACACGTTACGCAAATTTAATTCATGCTTCAAACTCTAAAAAGTGTTTGAAAAATGCGAAAATCCATGTTATTAAATCCTCAGAATTCTAATCCAAATAGTTATTGGCCCTCGGAATAGAGAAAAGTAGTACCCGTGCCCTCAGTGCTTGAGCATTACTTTTCCCTATTCCTCGGGCCAATAACCATATTGATAAGAACCCTTCGGTTATTATTCTATTTTTAATGCATAATTATATTAGAAATATTAATTCTAGATTTTTTTTCGATTTAAGAATTGATGTCCTCAAAGAAACGAATTAGACAGTTCATCGATATTAGTGTATATGAGGCTTCTTTTTTTAAAAATCACGAAAAAAGTGCGCAATCATTTAATTCATAAACCTAGATAGTTTTTATACAAGTCTAAAAAAATATCTGATTTAACGATGAAACGCTTTTATCTATTACAGCTCGCAGAAGAATAGCTAATACAATGTTCTAGTTTTATGCCATATATCTAAATCCCTTATGTCAAATACCATTCAATATAGTAAAGGATATTTCAAATGGGATCAAGAGTGACCCAAACAGTCTATTTTCATAGCATATATAGCCAAAATAATACACTTTCTTGGAATAAATTACTTAACCATTTGTAACGGTGTCATTCTATGAGATTATTCCTGGCTATTTATTAAAAGAAATATAGCACCCCCTGACATGAGAGAATAGTTATTTACCGCATATAATCAATGTTCAAAAACTAGGACTAAAGTCTAGAGACATTGCTCATGATTATTACCCAATGGCATTTCCAATGCCAATTCCATTTGCGTATATGGTAATTACTAAATGCGGCATATTATACATAAAACGTCTCAACACTACTTATAAACCGATTCTAAGGGGGAATTGTGATATTAGGGAGTTATATTTCAAGTGTTCAAAAATGGAGTATAAGCGAAAATCAAAGTAAATATATTTACAAACTCCGGTTGCGTATTAAATGAGAAATATTGATATTTGTTGGTTTTTTTTAGGCAAAAGTTTGAATGCGTATTATATATGGGTGCGTATTATATACGGAAAATTACGATTCTAAAAAACAAAGGGTTCAATGAGCAAGGTGCTAACACAACATCGCTAGTTTTTGCACGCACGAGATTGAAAAATGAGTGACATGATTCATATCATAAGAGAATTAGCTGAGTTTTCAATAATCTTCATATCGCTTTGAGAAAGAATCGACAAAAACGCAAAATGATAGACTTTGTTTATAATTTACTTAAAGTCTATTTTCTTGCGCCAAATATTGTCTAAACTTTTTAATGCAGGGAATCCCTATCTTTTGTTTATTTTTAATTCTTAAATTACTTTACTTACATTGAGTTTAATTTTATAATTTTCGAACTAACAGAAACCGCAACATGTGCAATAAGTATGTACGTCTATTAATTTATTAGGGTGTGTTTCCACGGCGGAAAAGGCCAGTGGGTTTTTCTCGTTTATTTCACTATTTTATTTATAAGATTTTTCACAACCTCCAGAAAAGCTAGCTGTGTTCTATGGAAAAAGTGGTTCCACTGCGGTTTCTCACCCGAATAATAGTTGTTTGACATTTAAAGAAATGAATTTACGTTTTTCGACAAAACGCTCCCTGAGTTTTGAAATAACCTGAGATTTGTGTTGACTTTCCAACTTTGTAGGTCGTAAAAGGCAACATTTTGATTTGATGTTTGACATTTTGACAAAGAGTTGCCAATTCTTAACCAGATTTTCCATGTCCTGATTAATCGTAGAAATTGAACCTAGTATTTGAGACAAAATACTCATTTTTTTTCAAATTAAAGTGATAAAAAAAGTGTTATAGGCATTTTTAAAAATCGTGATATTAATATCACATATAGGTATGTATGTTAGTTATAAATTGTCGTATGAATAACATGTAATTAATGTTTATTTATTTCATGCCAATCACGCCTCTCGGTAGGGTGCGACCCCCCTCGAAACCTTGGTGTTTGAGACACTTGTTTTGTGCAATATAATATAGAGTCTATTGGTTCTTTAACCCTTTACAATCAACTATGTATAATTTAGAGGACAGAATAGCTATTGACGCTATATGGACCATGGTCAATATTAGCCACATGCGCGTGTTTTACTGGTCGCAAAGCAATATCTTCCAGGTATAGACCATATAATCTATCGAATTAAGCTAGGGGCCAACGTATAATAAAACGCAATGTGTGTGGTTATGAATAATGACACCATTCTCAATCTATGCTATATGTAAATGTTGTAGACACTATTGTGTTCCCTTTATAGTAGACAAGTACCCTAGTACACTATAAATATTATATATAGCTTACTAAAATAAACTCTTTGAAATTTAAGATCAGGATATAAGATGTTTATGTTTTGTTTAGGGTATTGAAACATTCATTGTATGGTTACGTTATAAGATACTATCAGACACACATGCCAGGAAAAAAATGGACATCAGAGGATATTGAAAATGCTTTTCTTATAAACGAGAAGGGGCATATCTCCGAGAAGCCGGAAATAAGTACGGGGTACCGAGGATAACTTTGGCGCGTTATCTACACAATAAATCAAACAAAAAATGAAGCCCGACCCCAAATTCGGCCTGCCCACTCGGTAAGACGTCCACGGACGTTGAGCGGACGCCATATTTGGGGCCCGTATGTAAGTTTTCAGACGTCCTTATTCGTCGCGGACGTAGAAAAGACGTTGAATTGAGGTCGCGTCCGAATCGGACGTATGAATTACGTTCTACGGACGCCGGGCGTAAAAGGACGTCCGGAAAACTTAGATATGGGCCCAAATTAGGTCGTCCTCTCGATGTCACGTCCGAATAAGACGTACTATTGACGACGCCCTTGCTGATTGGGTGAGGACGAATCTCAGCATGTAGCTTATATTGAATTTATGGCCAATATTGGTGCCCTGGTTAGCGTGCAATGGGATAAGCAAACTGCAGCAAGACTTATTTAATTCAGATAACCTTATCTATTTTTGTAATTTTGAGTAACAATAGCATCTTCGTACTCGCCCTTTTTCCTCCAACCCCTCTCCCCCCGTCCCCCCTCTCCCATTCTCGTAATCGCGACCTCCTACAACCAATTTGTTTCATTGTTATTATTCTATCAACTAGCGCGAATGACAATTTGAATGGCCTTCATATTGGCATAACAGTTTTCTTTTTAACACATTTAACATTTCACTCGCGCCTTTGGCTTTCGCTCGCTCGAATGTCTTTTTGTCCATGCGAGCGTCGTTTTAGATGAGAGCCGCAGCGCTATTGTGAAGGTGTATATTTAAGCGCGAAGTATCTTTTATAACAAGCATTTTTCACGAAAGTATTATTTCATTAAGTGTTATAAAGAAATATTATGTTTTGAATAAGTTCTGTCAAGTTCATTTAGATACCCTATCCAACAATTAAGCTAAATGTAGTTTTTGTGTCAATTTCTAAAAGGTTCCTAAGGTGTCTCAAATACCAAGGTCTCATAGTGGATGACCCTCCTGTTGTTCATGAGATATACACTCATGACTGTGAAGAAATAAGACAGTAAAATGTGTGTATATCTATTCCTAATTGATGTATCTATAATATGTGAAAATATGGAATTTATTCAGTCCCTAAAAGTATACAATCAATCATTTCAAAGTCTAAAAACACGATATTACTGTCTCAAATATTGAGTTTCATGTCTATATGAATTGAACTTTTACATTTTGTGACAGAACGTAAATTTCATTGAATTTTAAATGCAAAAAATGCTTGTGCGATCACAAAAAAGGTTTGTGATAAACCGCCATGGAAACACAAAAAGAGTTTTGCTTTTGTTGCAGAACCGCCGTGAAAACACACCCTTATGC
>LQRL01164142.1:12657-26072 GCA_001703475.1 Hydroides elegans
CTAAATAGGACTATATTTCTTGGCCTTCTACATTAAATTGTTGCATGACTAACTATTGAAAATATATTTATGGCTGTATAGACTGCTATATCTACTGCTTACCAAAACACAATCAACACCACCCACTATCAAATAAATACCCGTTCGTTTTAACTGTGTATGTTTTGGTCTACATCACGTTGTAAATAACTTTTCAGTTGTTGCAATGTCACATTTAGCCACAGTGACAATGTCAAGTCGCATAATATAAACAAACGGACTAATATCTCATATTATTGCTCACTTCATCGAGGTGAATCAGCAGCACGACCCAATGAACAAAATATGTTTTTGATTTTTTAAATATGCTTATATAAGCACAATCGCTTATATAAGCACACCTCAAAGGGAGGACCACCTAAGGATGCCTAAAAAAAGTTTGAGCAAAATCGGTCAAGGACTGTGAGAGAAGAAGCGATGGAAATAAACAGTTAACGAACTAACCAACCAACTAACTAACTAACACAGAGTGATTGCATAAACCACGTCTTGCATAAGCAAGCCGTGGCTAAAAAACTTCATTTTTCAAACCATATAACAATTGCGCTAGCATTTTTATATGATATTTTCGAATTGAAAATCGCGCACGAATGTATTTTTTTTTCCCGCACGAGTGTCGAGTTTTGGATAAGGTGCAACCCTACATATATAGTTTAATAACAAATACATGTATATAAATTTGCAAATAGTCATATTTTCATAAAAACATGTATTCGTAAAAGTAAAACATTCAACGTTTCCTCTTTATATCGATATCATGTTTAAATATAGGCATCAGAGATGCAATGACCCCAGCCTTTAGAAGCAATATATTATTTATCATGCATATCTTTCGATTTAGTTACAGAATGTTTAGTCCTCCTTATAACGTTGCCCCCCAAACGACATCCTCAAACCGTTATAATATACGCGTAATCTTTTTCTATGTTCTGGAAATTTTCGGCAATTTTCGGTCAATCAAACTAAAACCATGGTGTTGCATATCAATTATTGTTGTAAGCTGCATGAACGATAAAAACGGTTACCTATTCAATTGATATAGATGTGACCTTCACAACATCCCCTCACGGGGGATAACTTATCTTTATGTTTGTCAACTTTCTCATATTTCTTAATATGAATGTACAATTTGAGATACGAATATCAAAGAACTATAAACAAAAATATATAACATAACAGACCTGTCTCTCCGCAGCAAAGCGCTGTAGCATTTTGTCTTCGATGGACATCTCGGGATCATTTTCACCGATTCGTTTGTCCAGGAACTTGTTCACTTTTCCGCGTTTCTTGTACTCGACCAGAAGGGTTTCTTTGCGCTGTAGTAAAATAGTGATGAATTGAATAAACAACAATATGATTTAGGGGCAAGATATCAAAGGAAATACAAAATAGGATAAAAAATATTATACATTTTAACCACGGCATGTTTCAAACTCTAGATATGGAATAGTAAGCAATCAAAAAGAGTTTTACTACTTGATAGTGTTCTGGTGGTTCTCTGAGTCATTTTAGTAAATCGGCCTCAAATTCATAACAATCAGTTTTACCTTTTGCATGGCTCTGGCACGGGAAACTCCAGGACGTCCTTTGTCATGTTTTGAGATTTTCTGTCCGACCACTTTATGCTTTTGCCTATTGATTTTCACTTCAAATGGGTTAACCTGCAAATGTATGAATAATATGTATGTTAAACAATGTATGACAAAAACTATATATCATAAAAGACTGATTTGAAGTAAAACATTTGTTTAAAGTACGGATGATTTGTTTTATACCTTCAAACATGATATTTTACAAACCAACAAAGTTTGTCGGTCGATTACATGTGAACAAGATATCCAAATTTATACTTTTGTTCTGAAATTAAACGAAGCTGCAACATGAGCAAAATTAAATGAAAAGTTATCTCTAGCCTATCAGGTTTTTTTATTTGTTTAATTTTATTTATTCACGTAGTCTGAAAGCACCCGAACAAATCAAAGAACGGACCAAATTATATATACGATTCAACAGTTAGTACCTTTAAAAGTAACAAGCTTACCTTCTCCACTGAGCTTTTCTTTTTTGAGCGCACATTATCAGCTACTGATTTCTTCTTATTCTTTGTCTTCGCCATTTTGAGCTATGATGATCGCAAAATCAGATGATTTTGTGAGAAATGTTAGGTTTTGTGTCCTATGTCGGCAAATGAATCTGCAACGCCAGACAAGCAATACTAAAGGCATCCAAACAGACAGGACTATTGATTTTTTTTACTTAAGGCATATGTTAGCTCGCATGGAATGACGCAATTTAAAGTATTTCCCTTTAATAATGAAGCAAACAGATTAATAGATTGAATTTGAAATTTGAAAAAAAAAAGCAATATTAACTGGCTTTTTCTTCCAACAAGGAGCTCGGCTCATAACTATTTGAAAATTACATTTCTAGCTAACATGTTCTTTTTCTGACAATAGGTCTGATGGAAAACAACATTTTAACGTACTCGTATAGAGCGGAAATACCAATTCTTGTAGGACTTCTAAACAATTCACTTGCATTTTTAACAGAATTCCAATTACCTAATGCCAATAACATGTTTTTAGAGTTTCCGTTTATAGTAAAATACCAGCTTATGACATGCCCAATTTATATAACTAATTAACTATATCAAATATTCTTCTGTGCTCGTATATTACAAGAAAATATGGAGAATCGCGTTTCGTCGTACTCGCACTTGTAATCGTATGGGTGTTCACACCGATGATTTTCTTTGACTGCAATTCAGCATTTTGAATCATAGCAAAAGAGTACATGGCACTCATAGTTCAATTAATGGATGATTTGCATTTATTTGACTGACTGAAGCAGCTGCGCTGCCACTTGTTCATAAAACTTGTATTATCGCTCATGTAAAATCTTCAATGTTGAATTAGGAGATATAAAACAATAAGTCAACTCATAAATAAAAATCTTATCCCTGTGAATTTACAAGTCATTTATAATTGATTCGTATAAAAGAAGTCATATGATCACTTTGAATGAGTTTATTTTTTTCTGACACCCTCACACATGTTTTTGTTTTTGTTTACATTTGAGACTATAAACTTTATTTTTCATTAAAAAACTCATTAATTTACATTAACTGTCCATTGAAACAAATATATGTTGTATGTTATACCTAATACTTTTATATATTACTGTTGTATTATATCTTATTTCAGTCTAACGAAGTTAATGAGACTACAACCGATGCGGAAGTAAACATGTCGGCACCGACAAGAATAATTTTGCTCGCTTGTGGCTCATTTAATCCCATAACTAACATGCATCTTCGCATGTTTGGTAAGTAAATGAACTTTGATATGTGTTTTGTAGTTATTGTATAAATATGTTCAGTTAATATGCCGTTTCAATGTTTTATCGCCACCGTAATTTACATCCTATTTCAAATACGAGGAAGACGTCCTTAAATTGACCGGCCTTTAATATGGTTAACCGTCATTGTTCGGTCCTAAACCTTACGATTGGACCTATGGATTTGTGGTTCCTGTATAGTCGACCGTTTGTCATGCATATACAAACTCATACGAGGTTCCAGGCCGTGGATGGCCCGCTTTTCGAGGTTTCTACTTCTAGCTAATTTCTGTGACGATTTCAAATCGTTAAGCGAAAGAAGCCCTGAATATTAAAGATAGGCCTAATAATCATAGATCAGCTTATCTTGAAGAAACGAATTGATTATCATAAAAATAAATCATAATTTCCGAACAGTCATCGGTAAGGACAACATGCCCTAAAGGCGGCCCTCCCTTACTTTTCCTTCAATAATGCTTAATAAACAGTCAGCTTTCACTGAAAATATATCGTCTTACTGAATAAAAGTACGCGAAAAAAGTCACAATCGTTTTGTTTCATCGTGACTGTTCAGGGGTCATTATATGTAAAAAAATGCTTTATAAGAATAACTTTTTTATGCTTCATTGTTGGGAACCATGTTGAGGGGAAACATTATACAGCTCATAAAGACAATCACTTTGCATTAAACAGTTCATGTGAAAAAAAGTATATGTGAAATATCAAGACTGGGATATTTCAAACAAAACAAAAGCGAAACTTGCTTGGCATTTAATATAAATGAAAAGTCGAAAATGATAACATCATATAGCTAATGTAATATTTAGGGGCTGATATATCAACAAGAATGAAAATTCTTCACATCAACAGGGTTCGTCCAAGAGAGGCTCGGCGACGCGTTTAAAACGCGCACCCACTATTTTGATGCGTTTTTTGTCCGCAGAGCGCGTTTTATATGGTTCAGTTTTAAATTCACACCTCACTCGAAAAACACCATTTAAAAATAAACACTCTTATTTTTTAACCACGGAAATAATACATCTACGACATGGCAGTAAAGATTTTCGAAAATCTTTCAGTACATTGTATCTTGATTGTGGTATTATTGAGTCAGTAAAGACTTGATTGAATAAGAAGAGATATAAGGCAGGGATTTATCTACCTGTGCGACTGTGGAAATTGTCGCACAATTTTACCAAATTTCGCACAACTTTTGGCTCGAATGCACCCGTCCTGTCGCACAGAGTTTTTACGAAATGCGCCAATGGTGTCATTTATTTATTTTATGTGTCCATTTTTCCGTATTTGAGTTTGAGTCAGTGGTCGGTAATGCTAATTGTTTTCAGGATTGCGCTGTAGTTGATTTATTGACCGTTTGTACAGTTTTTATTTTGAGTATGCATTAATTACACTTGATTTGGTATCACTTTGTAACGACCTTTGTAACCTACAAAGCCCAATACACAACGGATTCAATTTTGAAGCAGTCTTTTAAAAAGAGGTCACAGGCTAAAGAAAGGCGCATATTTGAGTTCAATATAGGAAATAAAATCAAAATCTAGTCCGTTCCTAGATGGTATGAAAATTCACAATGTGCCAAAAGTTAGTCATGAAAGACAAACTACGTATAGAGACTCTGTATATCCAAGAGATGTTTTTGGTTTTGTTGATCTATTCCTGATCATTGTATGATTTGTTTCTATGGAACATCATTGATTTATGTTCTTAAGTACGTATACACGAGTGACCATTCAGATTAAACGAATGGAAAATTATCTAATGTTTGTTTGATGAATTTTGATTCAAATATATTGTGTTTTTTTTTTAATATTTTATTTTTCTATTAGTAAAAATAAAGTTAAGAATGGTCGCACAACTTTTTTCACTGTCGCACAGTTTTCGAAACTGTCGCACAAAAGTCATTCGGAATGCGCCCGCTGTCGCACACTCAAAAATTTGTAGATAAATCCCTGATAAGGGCTCTTTACTTTAGGTTTTCGGGTATCAAAAAAGGGATCATGTACTTGGCACTCAACATGTTCGCGCCCTCGGGCACAATGCATTCATAAAACTGCACCAATAGGAACCAATGCGCCAAGGTGAATGTCAGATGTAAATAATGATACATCATAACCCGAATTCCCCTGTTATCTAGGCTCCGATTGACTTACTTATTACATTTTTGAAATGCAATCGCCGAAGGTGTGAGTGATTTTTAAAGGATATACATTTCTAGAGGAATGGTATCCTGAAATATAGACACATGCGGTACAAAAATGGTTAAATCATATTTAAAACTTGAAAACGTAAACGCGTGCCCATAATTTTCATGCGTTTTTTTCTTTTGGACATGCGTTTTTCAAACGCGCGCCCTTGATTTTCGTGCGTTTTTCAGGATTTTGGTGTGAAAAATAACGCAAAAACGCGCCCTCGGACGAACCCTGCATCAACTATACTACACAAACGTAAAAACGTAAAAGAAATATTACATAAACATTCGTTATTCGTAACGAGGCTTGGTAGTTCCTTCTCGTACGAGTATACTTAAAACCAAGTATCAAACAATCAAGGCGATATAAAAATCAGTCTATGGAATACTATAATTTAACTGTTTCCATTTAGCATTTATATTTTTTCAAAGTCTCGTAGAACTTTTGAACAGGTGATCGCAGACTAGTATTGCCTGAAAAGAAAGGTGTCGCGAGAAAATTAAGTTCTTTTTATAGGTTTATAATTTTCGTGTAACCATGAGGGTCGAAAATTGGTCGAACATATAAGTATGTAGTTCCATTCTGTATAACCAAAAAAACTATACCCCCTCTGAATATATGGGGTTAGGGTATGCTCCCGTTTCACTAATACTTCTTCATTGCAGAGGTTGCAAGGGATGCACTTCACAGATCAGGCAGATTCAGGGTAATAGGAGGCATTATCTCACCTGTCAGTGATCATTATAATAAACAAGTAAGTCGCTTATTACTGATTACCCGTAATGTTTATTTCATTTTCAATAAGCAAGCTGTGTCCTTAAATGACATGTCATCTATTTGAATTTATTTGCTTCATTCCGTTACATGACCGTTAAAACAATGAAAATGTACTATAATTGCCAACAAAAAAAGAACAAAAAAGTATAATTTTTCTTTTGTATTTTCTATATCAATGATATTACCTATGTTATCAATGTTTTGTAGGATTTACTTCCAGCTCATCATCGATGTGCAATGTTGAGATCTGCCTTGAAGACTTCCGATTGGATTAGGTAACTTGGAAAGGTTCTTTTTAAAAGATGTGTTTTACTAAGCTTTACTGAATTTGTTTCTAAATATCTGTTACATATGTGCATTAAAAATACTATGTATTTTTACCTCAGTTGCTCCTTTGTATATCGTCCAACAATTTCCATTGAGCTTTATTAGTATTAGAGTGTAATATTACAAATAATTTGTTTAATCATTAGTTTAGGATAAATCTCAATAAAAAAGAAATGCTTGTTCTTTGTAACTAAAATTATATTTTTCCATATTTAGGTTAGACACTTGGGAGTGCGAGCAAGACGCCTGGTCACCCACTGTCAAAGTATTACGTCATCACGGGTCAAAGCTAGAAAGCGCTTACAATGCAAACGCAAACGATGCCTCATCAACTATAAAACGCAAACTAGATTCAAATATATCACAAGGTATGGATTTTTCACATTATATGTAGTGGATATCCTTCTAGAGTACAAATGCTCTTTACCGTTTGAACGTTGTTTGATTAATATTCGTTTTCTTACATGTATAGGCAAAGTAATGGTTCAAGTATAATTTAATAAAATCCCTTGTTTTGTTGTGGCTCCTTTACTCTTCACTCAAAACCTCACATCTCCCAATATATACTTTGTTGTTTAACCAGGCGATCTCTGGGCTATTAGTCAATAATATAATTAATTAGGCATGGGTCGGGGCCCCGAAACCCCGAGGCCCTGTCGATGAAAGTTCAGCCCCGGGGCGAAATTTTACACCGGGGCCCCGTCGTCCACAATGACCTTTACTTTTAACAACACAAACAATGCATAAATTAATCAAAATCATTCAAATATTGAATAATAGAAATATAGAAATTTAGTAACTGTTGACCTATTTATACATCTATTTATGCAGTGGTATAGGATAACTGTGTTTTCAATAAATTCACAATCCTAATCTTGCAAAGAAATCTAACTATCTAAAATATAGTTTATGTCAAAGCTCGTTGTAACAATTATAGACGGGGTATCGACGGGGCGGGGTTTGTGTCACGGGGCCCCGACCCATCCCTAATAATTATTGTTATAAGCTATTGTTCAACCAAACCAAACTCTACCCCCTTTACGCCGCACTACATTAATTTATTGATCTATTTTTTACAGACAGCGATTATTCGCTGCTCAACTCGTCGGGCGCGAACAGCGAGTCGTCGCCGGTGCAAGTGAAACTGCTCTGTGGTGCTGATCTCCTCGAGTCCTTCGACACGCCCAATCTATGGCGACCCGAAGACGTGAGTGAATGTGTTTCGTGTTAAACATAAGATAACGCGACACGAAGATGTCGTTAAATTTGTGTATTAAACTTTCTTCAAAACGTATCAACTGACTATGTTGCCTATCTGTTTAAAAAAAATATTCAAAAAGAAAAGGCTAAACAAATAAAGTGTTTGAATCAGGTAATATTTAGGGTATACAGTCAAAAGTTCCGTATGTTAAACCTCTATTGTTCAGTAAGGGTAAATGTAATATTAAGCACCCTGTTTTTGTAACCAAAACAATCGCGCGACCTCGATGTGAAATTATAGCTTCTCTTGATTTATGCAGTGTAGATGTAAGAAATCACATTACATTTTTTTTTTTCAATTTCTTTAACCTAACATTCTTATGTTAATATGTTCTTATGCTAATATTTTACAAAGATGGAGGAGATCGTTGGCAAATTCGGCACCGTTGTGATCAGCAGATCGGGAAGCGACGCCGAGCGCTTTGTGTATGATAACGACGTGCTCACGAGACATCAAGTAAGTGCATGTGTACTACGAGTTTATTAAGTGCAGATGTACTAATTAGGTGAGTAAGTGCATGTGCACTAAGGAATAAATAAGTGTAGGTGTACTAAAACCTAAAAGGGGTTGGTGCACGTGTACTATGGGGTGGGTGAGTGCCACTTCATAAATGGTAATATTAAGATTTATTCATGCTTCATATCAATTATTTTGAATAAGATTAGAGATTGTGGTACTTGGATCGGTAATGCATCCTAGCAATTCGCATATTTATGTATATAGTTAAACAACATGGTAGTGATATATTCTCATGAGCTTGTTCTAGAAGGAATATTTACATATTTCCTATAAATCATGATGTATTCATTCTTGTTTCAGAATAACATTTTTCTAGTCACTGAATGGATTCAAAACGACATAAGTGCAACTAAAATCAGGTAATAATATTATACTTTAAGTTTTTTTTTTTATGAAAACACGCGAACATATTTGGCCCAAGGGTACACTTCAACCCTGCAATTTCAAAATGAAATAATGACAAGTTTTACTATGTTCAACTATTTTCTGATAGATTCACCATAGATAATCTTTTAAAATTGCAGGCGGGCGTTGCGACGGGGCGAGAGCGTGAAGTATCTACTGCAAGATTCTGTGCTCGATTATATCAATCAGCATAAACTCTACGGTGCTGGGGATAAGTGAGTTCAAAATCAGTCTGTTCAAAATCAGTCTTTTCGTTTTTTGTGTCACAAATGGAATAAACTAGACCATCAACATCTTGATTCATTTAATTATTTGGTCTAGTTTATCATATTGCAATATCCGATTATTATTTTCTTCAATATTATATTTTAATTTCAATTGATTAGTTTTAAATATTTTAGTGCCATAATCCTAGACATTTTCACTTGTACTTTAGTGCATTTTATCGCATTTGAGTTCGAATTAAAAGTATCTTGTGGACATTAATGTATTTTCATATATTGTGTTGCATCATATCAATAGTAAATGTTTGATCATAATATTGTAATGTCTCCGAATGATGTTAAAGCTTATTTTGAATTCAGTTTTGCTTTAAGTTAAATGATTATATCGAGTCGTATGGTTCATTTATCATTGTGTAGTGTTGTTAAAATGTGATCGTTAAATTCCTTTATCGCGTGGAAGACCTTTCCCGATATATGAAAAAGGCAAATCTATTGTTTTTTTGTAAATCACTTAGTTTCTATCTTTATATATATATTTATCCATCCATCTATCTATCTATCTATCTATCTATCTATCTATCTATCTATCTATCTACCGATATATCTACCTCTTTCGTGACTCAATTGTAAATCAGTAAACAATGATAATAAAACGATGATTGAAAGACAGATTCTGCTTGGTCTTCCGCGATATTGGTATTTCATTTGATTCTATATGTACGCATTTAAAAGCCCATCGGAACATGTAGTATAATGATATGATATTGTGTTCATATTTTGTTGTATGAATTATACATTTGGCTAAGTTCAAAGCGTAAGTATAGACTAGGTTTCAATGTAGGAGAACAAAGGAGAACCTGGTCTATACTTGGGTTGTGAAATCGGCCAATCGTGTCTGTGGGCTTTTAAATGTTCTTTTCTCCCTTCAGTGTAATGCGTTTTATCCCAATCATGTTTTGTTTTGTTTTTGTTTTATTCACTCGCAGACGTAAACTTGCCGACGGCTCACCTATTCCTGAAACCAACAATTGTAACCACAGCAACCATAACCATAGTGACGAGAATTCGGCGAGCAACGCTAAGAAGATTAAGCTATAGCAAACCTATAGCAAACCTAGGTTCCGTTGTTAGGGTCAATCTCATTATGAATGTGTGTTGTTATTTTTTAGGTGTGTATGAGTGTCATAAGAATTAATAGGAAATATGGAAGCTGTAGTAAACTGTATATTTTGCTGGATGCACATTTTTTAAAGAAATCATTGTATGGTTTAGGAATTATAACAGGCAACTCTGGAATATGACCCTTAAAGAAAGAAAATAAGTTATTACCCCGCCCTTGAGCGTCGGAAATAAGCTGGAATAAGCCTATCAAACTATTCTTCAATTTTAATATATCTAAGGGACTCATCCATATATAGGAGCTGAATTAGTGGAATTCATCTTATGAAATTTATTGAATAATCGAGATAATATTACATGTACATGTATATGTGTTCATATGCTTGTTTTCCATAAATGTACGATTTTCAATACCTTTTTGCACAATACTCAAATCTTGATTATGATATGGGTGGAAACTATTAAATTGTTTAATTAACTATGGTTTAGTTGGGGCGAGGGAGCGAGGTTGGTTATGTGTAGGTTGGGTCCAAAACAAGATTCATTATTACACAGTTACTAAAAGTGTGATTTTAAAGCTATAGATAAGAATATTCTTATGAATTTTATTTGAATTACTCTGCTAAGTTTAATATCATGAATCATGGCTATATCATGAATCTTCCCACCACCATCGAGGGCCTAAATAAGACCTTTATTTTGGTTGGACCCATTATAATTCCAACCAAAGGGGGACTGATACAGGATATAGCCAATTTTAGATATTTATCTTAATGATTAAAATGTTTGGTTTTCCGAGTATCCCAGAAAAGAGATATTAACATTATGCTTAATATTTTTCTGACCTCCTACATATTTTATGTACAGAATTTATTGATGTCCGGGTTAACCGGATCTCAGTTAAATGCCCAGTTAGATGTGCATGAGATTTTATCGGGACGATATACATCCCTGTTTATGAAAAGCTTAGCTGTGATAAAGCTCCAAAGTCCGCTTTTAAATAAAAAAAAAACAAATAAAGATAACCAATTATTTATGATTTAATGATAAATTGTCAGAATAAAAATCCTAATATAACCAAATTATGAATTTGAATTCATGGAAATATATAATTATATGTATCAATAATACATAGAGTTATATACACTCATTTATTGCGATAATGTTGTTTAGGTAATTAATGAAATATATTCATAGAAATCTTTTAACCTATTGCCACATTAAGTAAATTTGAGCTACATATTTAATTTGGTTGTTTACAGTGGATATTTGATTCAAAACAAAACAGTAAGCAGCCTGCATTATTTAACCAAGAAACATGAAATCCTTTAGATAAGGAAAATATATCATACAATATTATTTAACCAAGCTTTGACATTTATCCATGCATATAAAAGATAGCAAGCAATCATTTGATAAATTGTGATATGGGATCTCGTCAGAATATGTCATAAAAAGTATAGATGGATGACGGGTGCGTGTAACTTTGTTCGTATTATTAATTTTATGATGATGTAAAGACATTTCCGATTGGCCACTTATATAGAATGTTATAGATTTCCCCTTTAAATTTTCTATTGTCGTTTATTTCATAAATCATATATGAGATCTCATATTGTACTTTGCAAAATTATACTTAAACGTGCTAGGTAGTAAAGTTAATGCATACACCTCTTTGCCAAATATTTCATGATATGTTATTTAATATACATAAATTCGGTTGTAATACTCTGCTTCTAAAATATTACCGATTGAAACAAACTAATATATCATAAAGGAATGCTGATTTAGTTTAAAATCGCTGTAAGGAGAATAGATAATGTTATCACTTTGTATGTAAGCTTGTTTTCGTTTATTCAGGGTTAAACGTGAGATTTGAATTTGTGTATGTGTTTTGACGGTAATAATTTTACTTATAGTGAGTTTATGTATTATTTATTTAATACTGTTGTTAGTGAATATAGTGAAATAAAATGTTTCCCCCAATTTTCTTTTGTTTCATTTGAATTCGCATGCACAAGTACTGGTGTCGTGTCTATGTTCATCTCTTTACAGTTTAGATTTTGCAAATGTCTAATTCATAGAACTATCTTACAACACGTACTGTTATTTATTTGTTTTCAAATTATTTGCAAGCTCTACAATTAACTATGATAAATATCATGAGTTTTATTTGGTTTTAAATTGTCATAGAATTTTTAAGGATGCTGAAAACTAATGTTCAATCGGAACATGACAGATTTAACTTACTGCTCCTCTTGAATTTGATTTGGGAACGCCTTTTGGCAATTTGCTATTAAATAATCAAACATAATACGTACGCCATCAATGGTGTTTTACGTTATGAAAAAAAAATGCTGTTTCATAATACCTGCTTTACTATTATTCCACATTTTTTTAGTAAATCTCGCTAACACTTCTTTTCTTCTTTCTTTTCATTGCACTTGCCGCTTCTTCTCCACATAAATCACCGCCTCACTTCCTAATTTTCACTACCAACCGGACACATTGAACCGCCCCCATATTACAGCAAGCTGTTGAACTACGTCACGCCCTCTCCCAATGACGAAAGCTACGATCATTTCAACAACTACACATCTACGTCATCAGCCCTTTCATCCACCTCATTACGTCATCAGCATCATCATCATAGTCCGCATTACGTCACATCTTCCTCAGCCCCGCAACAACAGAACTACATGATCACCAATGAGCATCCCGCACCTCCAAATAGTATCCATAGCAATGACAATCGATTCCACCATGACAACCGTGGTTACGTGGTTACCGCCGCATCCATGGCAACCAATACGCCCAAAGGAGACCGTAATACACACGGTTTCCGGCGTCACCGCGGCGACTACAATTACGACGAGGAATTCCGTCGCAAAGACTTTTCCGGTCGCCGCTCCGAGTCGCTCGATCGCAAACCGCTCGTGCGTAGCTCCACATTCGATAAGAACGCCGATTTCCATAAGCGCGTGTCGAGTTCGTTCGATTCTTTGGATTCGCCGCCGCGAACCCGAAGGCCGCCACCGACGCTGAGTGCGGCCAGTTCGACGAATGAGATGACGGGGTTGGTGAGGAGGGTGCATGGTATGAAGATCGTGTCCGTCACGCCAGAGACCAGTGTGTAAGGGGAAGCCCTGGGATTGGGTGGGGGGATGGGGTGGAGAGAGAGAGAGAGAACGAGACGGC
>LQRL01164145.1:6988-17060 GCA_001703475.1 Hydroides elegans
GCGCGACTGTACGTCATAACTCGATTCGCAGCAACTTAGATAAAAGTTAATCAAAGCACATTGACAATAAAAAAGCCAGCGGGAAAAACTGCTAGCGAGGAAAAAAGCGGCTTTTTAAAAACGTGAATTTACAATGATGAACTTCATTTGAGTTTGTTTTACACCATGCATGCCACAAAACTCCTTTGAAATACTGGAGGGACACAGGAGAAAACCTCGATTTTTAAGCCTTTTCGCTTCTTTTTGCTCCAGTGTAACCATTAAAAAATCTCGCATGAATAAATGCTAGCTTTTTAAAAAGCTCTGTGTAACCTCGGCCTAAGATAAAATATTCTCGCGGCATAAAATCAAGATCGTGATAACTTGTTTGCTGCCAGAATTATTTACCTGGATATAATATTATACTAAGCATCGCTTAACACGAATAATGGGTCATTGATTACTTAAACATGACAAGTTAAATTAAGGACACATTTTTCGTCACAAATTGTAACTCTCTTTTCAAGAAATAAAGAAGCATTTGGATTAAAATTGAAGGCATAGAAAGTAAAGTGGAACCTACCACGGTTCAAAGAGATGAAATAGACTTGATTATATTAACTAATTTCACTATGCAACTATTAACATTTCTGTTTTCGTTTCTAAAGTGAATTCATTCAGGGCAAAGCAAAACATAGCCAAAAATAAGGACTTTTCTTTACCCACACCAACTACAGTAACTGTATTTAAACTTTTCAAGTCACGACTCAGACTTAATGCGAAAATAAGATGACGTCAAAAACAAACCCAGAGTGTAAACATGCCTCTGGGAAAACCCCCTCTTTGCACGACGCCTTCTCATTATGTGACGTCACAATCAATTCGTGACGTCACAGTAGCTCTCTCTCTCCTATTGAGGTGGGGGCACCCATTGTGTTTTGCAGTGCTTGCATGCAACTAGTGCAGAAGTAATGTGAGGGCTCTTAAGCGGGTCGCACACACTTAAATGTCTCGCTTTTCATTCGAGTCGCAAGAGAGCTACAGAGTAGAGTCGTTTTCAGGGAGTCTCCTCACATCAGAACCTGTGTTATTGCTGTTAATATTCTGCTTGACATTTACAAGCTCAGCAACTCATATAATAGAATAGAGAAATTTGAAAAAGGAAAGGATATTGTATTGTATTTGTAAGTGAATGGAAAATTATTCATAAAAGGGACTTTTTAAGATTTAATTTGACGTGGTATTTACACGACATTTGGATTATAGAAAGATTTAAATGCAAGCTCGATGATAACATCAAACTAGTTTCTTTTTGAGGATAAACCAGTGACAAGATGTGGAATAATTTCAAGTGATAACAAGACAATTTCAGATAAAACCTATAGAAGCAACAATTTTTGCAACGGACTAGCTGTTTATCAAATACATAGAATCGGTAGGTGTGGATAAAAATGTTTCGTTTTACTGAACTTAAGTTGATTTATGAATGAAATTAAAGTAGTCTTTATATGATTACGTTTGATTAATATCAAATTTCAGTTATGCATAACATTTATTTGATATAATTTTGATGCAATGATTAATAGATTGACTTATGGGAAAACCCCCGAAAAATATTTTATAATTGATACCCTTGGAAAATAGTTTTCGATACCGTAATTAACTTTTTTGGTGACAATTATATACAAATATATGAACGTTTCGATGAGATTCAATACTTATTATAGACCAAACATTTTGTTAAAAGGAAGTTGTGTAATGCATAAATGAATTTACATGTAGAATATAAGTATAGATACTTTTCATTTAAATGTTACAATCAAATAAGTTTTTAATCCATAAAGTATATAATTAGATAATTGGATGTTTAACTGAAACAAGAAGTTTGTTGGACGGTAACTATACGCAACACTCCATCAACTACTTTTAGCAACAAAACTATTTGCTTCATAATAGAATTTTCATAATACAGGGGAAATTGTCCAGGGGGATTTGTTGGGGGAATATCCAGAGGGGAGAGGGGGGGTGTCCAGGATGAAACGGTCCGGTTCCCAGTGTACATGTAACAATATAACAAAAAAAACACGATAAGCATAAAACAAGAGTACCAAACGAATGATTTTACGAATTGTGTCTAATATGACAAATTTGGCTATGAAACGAATTCATTTGCAGTTTGAATTGGTGAAATATTATTTCTTTAAATGAAAACTTTATTCTTTGTTTGCCTGCCAGAAAAGCCCCCAACTCGTTGCCAGCAAAACGCTGTCAGCGAATATAGATACCCTTCAATGCTTCCTGCCCGTCTAAAAGTTCACCAAAATTAGTATATTCTCATGTTTTAGCCCTTATTTGCTCAAAACTGAGTTGATTTCATGTAATAATTACATTTTATAGACCTTATTTCTTGATATAAAACAAAAACCAAATTTCAATATTTATTATATTCTGTGAAAATGCCAGCAAGGTAGATATTCCAGCAGAATAGATATTTCACCGAATAAACCGCTGGGTACTCCTGATATAAGATATCTTGTATACTCGGACATATCCAAAGTGTGTCAAACAGACTCCACGCTCCCACGCAGCTCTTCACAGTTGACAGTGAGCGTGAGTCGTTATCATAATCACTGATTTGTGTATCTATATCAGATGGATATGTCCATAAAACATGTTAAGTCCCCATAAGGATATCTCTGGATATAAGGGTTTGCGCAGTTTTGTTATTATGGTTTTCCGGGGTATTGTGCTAACAAAATGACAATAATGAGTTGAGAAGTGATAAAACAATAAATCTAATACTGAAATCATCTTAGATGACTTTTTACTTGGTTTTCGCATCCATTCGTTAATTTCTTGATACAACGCGTACGGTCCTTCCCTTGAATTAAGCTTTGCTAAAATAATAGAAGATTTAGTTATTCAAGCTTTCAGTTTAAGAAGGCTATTCTAATTGTTCTAAATGTAATTGCTGGGGTTGTATTAAGTATCAGTACTAACAATGTAATCTTATTTTGATATAAGATCTGGACAACTATATACGGTAGTCGATCTTTTGCATTCGTTGCTCCAATTAAAAGTTCCGTTGATGTTCCCATAATGGTTGGATTTGACCAAATATGTTGAATTTTTAATTAATTTATTTGGGCCAAATTTATATGTACAGTGTATATTTATTATACCAACTGTGATGATTATAAGAAAGAGGCCACTAATTATTAGCATTAAAATGTCAACAAATGTGAAGAATTTGAAAAGATGTAAAACGTAATGACACTTAATGAATATTTATTTTTAAATCGAGTTAGCAGCGCTATGTATATGCAAATGATCCCACACGCATTTTACAAGAATTTAAACAATATATTGATTAAAAATAAGAAGTAAACTGAAATACGGTGCTTGATACAGGTTTAAATCGATTTCATTGACAATATGAGGGAGTTAGTAAAACAATAGTGTTACGTTCATTAACCGATCGGATCGACTTCTCCTTTTTACTGAACAGTCTGTGCCTTTAACGACTTAAGAAGAACTAACCATAAACAGAACCGACATATAAAAAATTGGGATATTTTTGCAGAAATCCAAATATACTAATACGAAAAAATAATGGTGCTTCCTCTCATCCCTACAAACATTGAAGCTCCGTAAAAATGGAATTTTCGTGTAACACAAAAGGTGGTGATGTTTTGCAGCTATGCACAGAGTAAGTAAAAATACTGAAAAAGCACATTATCTGGTGCGAAAGACAATGGGATTATGCCATTAGGACAAATTAAGATACATATATCGTCACGGGAAATACGTCGTATTTGCCATTTACTTGGGAGGAAATTAAAACAAAATGAAAAGAAGAAACATGTGCGCCCTCAAACTCAATGTAAAAAATATATTTTTTTTTTAAATTACAGTGTACTTCCGCCAGCAAGGTTGGTTTGGAAATCACATTACAACTAAGGGTTTCATAATGTGTTAATTATTTGTGTTTTAATCACGTCGGTTCCTACCACATCGGACCGTATCAATTCGGGTCCTTTCAGCAACGATATTTTGATCGGTCCCTTGTCGAGACACGTGGGCCCCTCGAGAAAAGACACTTCTGTCTCTTCTACTTACATGTAGTCTACAGAATGTAATTGATTTTAATATGTGAATAGTAGTGAGAATAGTGAATTCTATACGTGAAAGTTAACCAGACCGTTCAACAATGCATATTAAGTCACCGACCTACCTGCTATTACAATTCACAATTCATTTTAAAATTGAACGGAACTGTTTCTTAAGCATAAAAACGGCTGATGATGAGAAAAATCAATGACCGGTTCGAATGTCTTCCTCAATCGATCGTTGTTTGTCTTGATCACCTTCACTGAATTGAACTTCAATGGCCCTAGAGCATGACAGACCGCGATTTTGCCTTTTAATAGAAGAAAGTTAAAAGTGTCACTCCTTTGATAGAATAGCGATGCAGTGATAAGTTCATTTTTAATTGGCGTGAAATGGTACAATTAGGGATGCGTATATGTAAGATGAAAATCGAGTGAAAACTTAATCGAAGGTGAAATAACGTTGGATTCAATTGCTGAATTCTTTTATGATCGGCCATAATTTAACATAGAAATGCATACCATGTAACTTTATATCGCTCAAATTTAATAATAGAATATCGACATAACTGTTATATGTGATCATAAGATGAAATAACAGTGGGTTAAAATTGATGAGTTTTGTTTAGGATAACTTATAATTAAACATGAAAACGCAACTTTGTTACCCAATCCCGCTCCATTTTAATAATAGAAATATCGACATCGCTGTTTTATGTAATTATTAGGGTATTGTGCACTCGGGCTTCGCGCTATAAATACAAGTAATCAACCACACTTCTGTGGCCACCTATAAAACACAAGAAAGACTCTTATTCTCGTTTTGAGTCTCGCTGCTTTTACGTAGTTTGTCCCCGTGTGCGTCAGAGAAGACAATAATGGAAAAACAGCCAGTGAGTTAAAGCCAGAAATTTGCGTTGAATTTGGCTAGAATATTTACATTTTCAAACAAACAAGGCCTTGATTATTTTAGAATTTCACTGTTTTTGGGGGATTTGGCGATTTCCCACGAAGAAAACTGTGAAAGATTGCGATTCTTTTCTTTTAATCAAGGTGGAGTGATAATCTAACGGTGGACCAGTAGCTGCATGAATACTTATTGAAATTATACATCAGCAATGAATCATGCAAAGACAAGCGATATCGAGACCTTCATTCATAAGCATTTATTAGCGAAATTGAAGTATATCGAGGTTGGTATCAACCTTCATTTCGTTTCTACAATTAACACCTTCAGCAGTCACGTATTTTGCTTAACATGAACCAATATAACATGAACAGATAGCATTTGACAACAATGCAATTGCAAAGACTTCTGATTATTGGACTGAACAAAAATATAGCTGATGTCATACATTCCAATGTTATCGGATGCGTTTAAGTCAAGAACTGACGCTACGTCTGGATGCTATCAAAAACCATATATGCATTAACCGCGATAATAAAAACCAACACCTATATATCTATCTAATGCTAACCATTGGGTGCCTTTAAGTAAAAAGTGAAGCCGAGAAATGACGCTGCGTTTGGATGCTATTAAAACCCATTCCATGCATTAATCGTGATTATAAAAACCAATTACTCTATCTATCCTATGCCAACCATCAGATGCGTTTCATAAAGTAAAGTCAAGAAAACACGCTACGTATTGATGCTATTAAAAACCATTCTATGCATAAATCCTGATAATAAACAATGAACAACTTCATCTATCCTATGCTAACCATCGGGTGCGCTTTTAATAAAAAGTGAAGCCGAGAGAGAAACTGACGTTTTCGTTTTCATGCGATCGCCTTCGTCTCATTTCCTTTTATGAGTCTATCAGTGGACTCGACCAGATACACTGATTTCCGCCCCACTCATTGCATTATTACCTTCCAACCCGTTGGCAAAATGTCGTCGGACGTCTTAATAAGTATGGATTTCGCATTTTATGTGTTTGTTCCACTCATTGCATTTATTACCTTCCAGCCCCAGCGGCAGAATGTCGTTCGTCGGACGTCTGGGTGGGGTTATTTTATATAGAATATCTTCGGGGATCGGTGTATTTGATGGGTTTATGCTACTCACTCATCGCATTATAACCTCCGCTGCACCCGAAGGCAAAATGTCGTCGGACGTCTTTATTAGTAAATACAAGATTATAATACATCTAGAAGTTGGTTGGTGATTGCTGTATTTAATGTGTTACTGCCACTCATACCATTATTACCTTCCAGACCTAGCGGCAAAATGTTCGGACGTCTTTTTAAAGTATATATGGAAAAGGTTTTTATTACATATAGAAGTTTGTCTGTGATAGGTGTATTCGATGTGATATTGCCTTCATTGCATTATTACCTCCACTGCACCCGAAGACAAATCTCGTCGGACGTCTTAAAAACTAAATATACATGGTTTAGATTTGGTTTTATTTGTATACGTATGGACATATTGGGTATGGATATGTACTATGATAAGGTTCGTTTATGTATGGAAGTTTGTCGATGATCAGTGAATTAATGTGTTTGTCCTACTCATTGCATTATTACCTCAATCCGTTGGCAAAATGTCGTCGGACGTCTTTTTTTAAGAATAGGAGGATAAGGTTTTATTACATATAGAAGTTTGCCTATGATCGGTGTATTTGATATGATTGTTTCCTCTATTGCATTATTACCTTCCAGCTCTAGCGGCAAAACGTCATCAGACGTCTCAATAAGTATGGATAAAGTTACATTACATGAAGTTGTATTTAATGTTTTTAATGTGTTTAATGCTTGTGCCACTCATTGCATTATTACCTCAGCCCGTTGGCAGAATGTCGTGGTACTTCTTTAAAAGTATGAATAAGTTATATTACGTAGAGTTGTATTTAATGGGTTTGTGCCACTCATTTCATTAAAACCTCGTGACCTGTAGCGTCAAAGGTCGTTGGACGTCTTTAAGACTGTGGGTGAGACGACGAGGTTAGTTTTATACGATAAGTTATCGATGCTGGTTTCTGTTATGGTGTTTGCGAAACTTTAAGTGTAATGATAGTGTTTGGTTGCGAACGTAGACTACGTTTGTGCTACTTGTGCCACGAAGTTGATGAAACGTCCGCTGTACGATTGTTTTTCATTGTTATTTCATTTTAAATCAACATCCGCATTCAATGTCCACAACGTGACACACCGACTAAATATGGTCTGGTTTTGCCAAAGTTTCACGCTGGAAAGCGATTTGAAATGTCGCTTGTTCGCTATATGGGATGATCACCTTGGCCATGGACCCCTTGTCAGCTTCTCTGAGCATATCTACCAATCATGATGGTGTGGTTTTAATGGCCAATGTCTAAGAACAAAATGAGAACCCAAAAAGTCTTCAGAGCGATGGGCCCTTGGCTATGGGGCTATTTATACTTCTTCCGCCCTGTGAGCGACGACGTCCTCCTAACTGTGTTATAAGAAAAAAAGCTCTAGTCTGGCTGGCAATCAGTGACTTGTAGTGGCTCATATTAGTTGGGCAATGGACGAGTGGTTTGTCTGACTAATAGAGTAAAATTTGCTTTTTTAAAAGTGATGATCGAACTAAAGATTTAACTACTAATCAAGTACTGATCAATTACTGAATACACAATTATCTATCAAGCTTTTAAACAAATTGAAATTCTTGTAACACAACATGCATGGCCAATCTATGGATAGTTATAGAACCCCGCTGTATATAGACCCTTCATTGAGTAACTGTAAATAAATCATATTAATAAATCATATTACATTCGCAATCACTGTCATTGCAACCCTCACATTTTATTGTCGCACATTTCTTGCCCCAAGAGTTATTTCTTCATATCCACAAAACGGGCCCTCCAAATCCATAAGGGCTCTTCGAGATGACTGGCGCAACAGGTAAATACCTCATATAATCAGATCTCTTAGGGGTTTCCTAGAAGGAA
Source organism: Hydroides elegans (assembly GCA_001703475.1). Classification (NCBI taxonomy): domain Eukaryota; kingdom Metazoa; phylum Annelida; class Polychaeta; order Sabellida; family Serpulidae; genus Hydroides; species Hydroides elegans. Next base: position 14,996 of record LQRL01164145.1, read on the forward strand.
AATGAGAACACATTAAGAAAGAACTGGTGCGTCAGTGTTTCTATGGTTACACAGTTACCATACCAATTTCTTGACCAACATTGCAACCGCCATGAAATTAGCAAACATGTCTTGTAGTGCCGAGTGGACCTGGTGTTTCGTATAATGGGTGATAATTGGAAGGGTATTGAGACTGGCGCAATAGGGCTCTCAAGATTCGTGCATAAACGCTCAGCGGGAGCAAACGCACAAGTCATGAGTCCTACAAATCGCAATGCTTAGCTTTAAGCCTATGTGTTATACAGGAAAGAATGTTTTTTTTTTTCAAATTAATTAAAACTAATTCAAGTGTAAAATATATTAAATAATGTTAGGGGAAACGGAATAAAAATATTAAACAATCTTAACAATAACGCTACTAATAACAAACAAAAAAATGATCAAAGACGAGTGTCCGATAGATACATCCAACAACACCTGTGAGACCGATTTGATCCTATGATCTATGTATACAGATATCCAATAACCACTTTTTAATTAAAGCGCTTTTGCACATGGTTTACATATAATTTATAAAATATACTAGCGTATCATGCTCTTTTTTAAATTTTATTTTCAAAATAGCGACAAATAACGTTGAGTCAAAAACGTTACATAAAACGTTGTTGAATAAACCATAAGAATCATAAACATGTCAGTAAGAATTTACCATAATATCCCTTGTAGTTGGGATTTTTCAAGGATACATAAAAAATGATGAAATCCTTAATATTGAATATGGATAATAAATTTTCAATTTTTATTGTATTAATATACAATAAATGATTATCCTCATATCTATTCCCAAATCATTTTGATAAAATCGTTAGAGCATCTCAAGCATGTATAAGTAGGTGTAAAAATACAAGTCTTATATCGGAGACAGAAATAGGAAAGTTATTTCTCACAACTTTCAGTTTATTTAAAATGTATGATTATTCTGGAAACATAAAAAACGTTTGAAATATATCTCAAACAAGGATTTTAGGGTATGCCTGCGAGGACAATCCGTTCATTGAAATATAGTACAGTTCCGAGGCGCAGCCGAGGCCTTTCTACTATGTGTAATTGATGGAGTTTTTTTCCAATATTAAAGAATATATATATTTAAAAGAAATGACAATGGACAAATACAAAGGAATGGTTAACTAAGATTGATATCAAAGGCCAAATCAATGTGAAACTAAACATATTCAATTTGTATGTTCGATATACACGAAGGCATTTTCTATTAATGAATAAACCTGAAGAATTCTTAAGCTATTTTCAAATTTTACCAAGAAAATTTGATCAACAATGCACATGATATAGTTTATGCTTTTGCCATTTCTTACAATACAATACTCGTGTACTTGTGGTGATGCGCTATAAAAGGATATGCATATACCCACACTGATTACATAACACACCGCAACCATACCGATAAAGGCAGGGCGCATATACTGCCGGGCCTCGTTTTGGTTGTATTTCCTCAGAGATCCCTTATTGCGTGTTTACTGTTGATTTTGACGTTGCTGTGAACCCTTTATGTGGTAAAGAGTGGTAAAGGGTACATTGGCACGGACATTTTATTGCATGTACTCGTAAGACAAATCATGATGCTACAGATGAAAATATCGAAGTTATTGCGAGAGCATAAAACAAATACATGTTGGGCTTAGGTTGAGCAATCTCTTGTAACAATGCTATAAACGAGCAAAAACACATAATATCTCGTAACAATGCTATAAACGAGCCAACAACACAAAATCCACTGCAAGACTGAAGTACCCAAATAAGGGCCGAAGAGATGAGACTGAGGGATAAATAATCAAGAAATCATCTCGAGTCCTAAAGCCCATAAAATGAGATTCACGTCTCGCTTTGGCGTGACATAAACTAATGCTTTCTCAAGCTTACAAGCCGAAAAAAACTCGTCTTTCGGGAAAAGGGCAGTTTTAAACAACATAGCTGGTCCTTGAAATTTAAAAAAAAAACTAAACAAAGATATTATATATGTACAGATCGAAGTGTGTTTTCAAAAAGGGGCAGAGCGTCGCATATGGGG
>LQRL01164145.1:17272-27354 GCA_001703475.1 Hydroides elegans
ACCAATAGGCAACATAACACGATATGTCACTATAAAAACTACATATGAATTTATGCACATATATAGCCCCATCATTATACTCATATACTCTCAATTTCCTCATCTACTCTATTAGCACCCCGAGGGCCTAATTACTTTGCATTCACATCAGATGTCAACACTTGCGTGAGTGTGTCCTCTGCAGTCGCAAACAACGAGGATGTTCAACAATGACAATATGTTAAAACAAAAAGGCAGAAGGGGATCAGCTCGATATACGGGTTTCTATTCATTGTGTCTCCTAGTCTTTGTCTTGTGGGTTTACTCTTTTATAATATATTAATAGTGAAGGTCCTACGTTGAAAAGGTCAGATGTGTCCGTAAATTCAATTGAAGGGTTCCTCCGAGATGTTACAGTTACATATATGTCACTTGGCAAGATTTGTCACGTGACCATATGTGACTATTATTTGAACCTCACGCTTTATCGAGAAAAGATGTAAGTTTAAAGGAAAATTTGTATAAACTCATAACAATGATGTTGCTAGGCTTGCTAGGCTAGGCAAACGTTTTGTGCAACCACTGCTTAATTTAAAAAAAAGATTAAAGCTATCATTAGATTTATTTGAATTCCGGGCGATCACAGAACATTCGCCCAATCCTGACCGCATGAGTACAAGAACAGTTTGATATATAACTAATTGATGTCATTTGAGGTCAAGCCTATCAATACATATCGATACATATTGATGATCGATCTTAAACCAATCTTGACATACATGGTTGAAGCTATCCATGGAAGAGCTATAAGTCTCGAAATACGGCATCTAATTGTAACAGACTTAAGGAAAAGCAACATAAATGTTGACCATGGCTGGTTTTCATCAATACTCATACTCAACACAATGCTCTTGTAGCCACCAGTGCTCAATTAGCTTATCATATGGATATGAAAACCCAGCCAGTTCTCAACCACCCCCGCACTAATACTATAAAAGCATGTCTATTAATTGACATCACCAAACAGAGCAAAAAGCAAAAAAAATACAGTGACACACTCCCACACACAACATTAACAAAAATCGTTGTTTGAGTATTGTCACATACCACAATAGAGCTGAAAACCGCGTCAAAGGAGGGACAACGCAAAATTAGCTGCTACGGAGACAATACGTGGTCCATATAATATCATAATATTGCCCACACACACTCACAGCTCCAGTCTGGTTTACATTAAGAGTTCTCCCATATTAACGGTTCTTCCACATTAAGGAGTTCTCCCATATTAAGAGGTCTCCCTTCGTCGCCTTGGGGAACCTGCCACACGGGGGAAGCCCAATATAATGTGATGGGAGATTTGTTGGGTGATATGGAGTTAATGTGCTGGTTGCTACCTGTGGCTATGCGAGGACAGGCGTGGAATATTAGGTGGGAATGGGGGGGGGTATAGTGAAAATATGAGGAGGGGTGTCTGGAGTGAAAATATAGAGGTGGGTGGAGTGAAAAGATGGGGTGGGGCGGAGGTGGCGTTTGGTTTGAAAGAGAAGGGTTTGTCGGGTCATGGTTGCCGTTTGAAGGATGTGGGTGTCTGTTATGTTGATAATGAGGTATTATTACACAACAACCTATCATATGACGTTTGAAAAAAAATAGTAGGTCAAGATGTGTATATAACACTTTCTACCTGACGTGAATATTGTTTGCAATCCAGAAAACGTGGGTCGGTGAATATATTTGACATTTTTGTGGATGTCGTAATAGATTTGTGATTTCAGAGCTATGTTACAACTCATGAAAAACTAATACAATAAGAACACGATTTTATCGTTGTCTGAATTCGATGCCAAATTAATAACGGGGCATTGTAATGAAATTGATGATTTAAAAGCATTTTGACATTTAAACATGTGGTAACCCCTGTTTTGCAACATTTTTCAGACATCACATTAACCACATTATATTGTACTTTTGAGTAAAGTCATAGCATATATAACGACTGATACTGCCTGGGGCTCATATTGTCAACCGTTACCTCTGTTCACAATCATGCACAAATGGAGTTATATGATAAATTGATGTAAACTATGACCCTATTTAGAAAAAAAAAACTCAATAGTAACTTGTTAACTTGTTAACTCAATAGTATATACAGAAAGAGTATATGAATAAATCCTTTTCGACCTATAGATGTTGCCTAAATGGGGGTCATTTTAAAATATATCTATATATAACTCTAATTAATAGTTTGCGGTTCAAAGTAGCCACAATGGATAACCAAGATCACAGATAAAGAGTCTTATCTAGTATAATATTGTTACATGGGAATATGTTCTGATATACGCATATGTTTTTTGTCCCTAGATGAACGATAATTGCATATATTACGCCTACATGTTAATCTGTGGGTATGAAGAGGGTATGAAGTGTGCTTGATATAGTCCTCAATATCTGTTAGTAGTGTCATCTTTAAATGATTGTTTTGGTTTGTGATGTCATAGAAAAACTGTTGATACCTTGTGTTGATACTCATGTTTTGTGTACACATTTGCTAATTATAATAACAGGACGAATATTCCCCTTATTGCCCAATTTCTTATCCAGAGCCTCGAAGGTCTCGTAAAAAGATTCTATAAACATACAGAGGTAGCCTTCGATCACGCTGAAAGCGAAACTTACTCTTCATCTATGATAAATGCATAAAAAACAACAACAACAAAGGTACAACCGATAATAGTTGACTAATATGGCTCGGCATACCATGGACAAACTGAGAGAACATCGGCAGATGACTTAAGATGTTTTTTTTTTCACGTTAATCTGCAATTATGGATGCTGAGCTACTTCGTAACATTTGATAGCTGAGATGTTTTAAGATAGGGACACATCCTTGTCATTGGTGAAACATTTATATATGTGGCACGTTAATGAATATTGGTTCATTTAAACCTAGGTATAAGGACATGTTATAAGTGGTATAAGGTATGTTGTAAATGGTTAAAGTGACAATACAAGTCACTCAGTTTTAGTGTAGAAAAAAATCTCATAAACATAAGTTTGTATTGTCTTAGTTAAAACATATACTAAGCAATTATTCCGTTAAACATTTTCATTGTATCTTTTCGTGTTCATAAGCCCACATACCATCCTTGTTTATACTCATGATAATCACTTTGTAGATAAAAACAATTGTTATCTCAGCTGACAGTTGTGTGGGACGGCATTTTGACCACCTGAAGCACTCCTTTTCTCTCATGTTTGTCCCCACTCGCTAAATGATGTACGACGTCATAAACACGTTGTTATTGCGTCTATTTCTGAATACATAGGATATATGTTGAGGTTTCTGCTATTTGCAAAGAACTTGTGTCGAAAGCGCGGCTTTTAAATAAGATATTTAGTATATCCTTGACTTATAATATCATGCCAGATTCGTCAGGTTGCTCAACGTCATAAAACAGTACGCCAATGGCGTATATTTCTGATGAATGCTATATAACAACATACAATTTTAAAAATTATTTTATGGCAAATACCACGTGCAAATTAAGACACTAACAACTTACATGATCTCCCAACGTTACCTCAACGTACGTTACCGATCATGTCAAATGTATCGATATAGCATCATCAAGTGGCCACGAAGCACTCTCTGATTTAATTACAGCGAAATTGTCTTATTTATGGTGTTGCACTCATGGCTTATGAGGACAACTGATATCAATTGTGTTTCTCTGAATAAATATGACAACTTTATAACAGTAGCTCTATGGCGTAAAGTAAATATTCTATTTTTCATAATTGCGCATAGGAAAAAAACTGAGCTTGCATGTGGGCGAAAATTGCTCCCAGCGCTCGAATCCACCATTATTTATTTGCGTCTGAACGTTGATGTATAAATTGAAAATGATCAAATTACGATATAACATAAAATATGTATCCTGAATGCCGCCATGTAATTTCACAAAATAGACAAAATATATGCATAAATAGTAAAGATCAAGTTGTTGAAAAGTTAAAATCACGACAGCAATTTGAAAACAAATCACATAAGTATTAAATTTTGAACACCATCAGACCACATCATTACAACAACAATAATATATATCACAAAAAATGATATGGAATAACGCTTATTTTGCGAAAATGAAACAATAACGTATCCATAAATCTAACCAATTTCCGCAAAATGTTATGTTAGCTTTGTGCTTTATGTATCCATTTTCAATTATACTTGAATTCGATAAAAGACCAACTCCAAAGTATTCAGTCACTGACCCCATTAAAGTTAAAACATTGCATACTATTATGTCATTTATTTATCATCTTTTTTCTCTATGTTCACAGGGCATGCGCGGTGGAGTAGGCCCGAACGGTGACGTCATGGCAACGTCACCCGACGATTACTATGGCAACGTCGACGCCTTAGACGACAACCTCGCGTCCTCACCGGAAGCCACCTCGGAACTAGATCTCACCGCCGCCCCCTGGTCGATCGCCGCCGCCGCCCACGCCGCCTCTTCCGGTTTCAACCGCAAGCGCCCGAACGAAGCGCCCGGAAGTCCTTCCGATTCCGGCGCGGGGTCTTCGATCATGGACGAACCGCTTGATAAGAAATTAGGACCGATGAAGCAGAGTAAAAAGGCTGCGCGAAGGCGGAAGTGCAACAGTGCGCGTGAGCGGAACTTGCGGCGATTAGAGAGCAACGAGCGTGAACGCATGCGCATGCATTCGCTTAACGACGCGTTCACGGAACTACGCGACGTCGTGCCGCACGTAAAGATCGGTCGTAAGCTATCGAAAATCGAAACGCTGAAACTCGCCAAGAACTACATCAAGGCGCTAACGAATGTTATTTGTGAGATGCGTGGCGAAGGTGCGCCCTATGACATTACAGAAGGCCAGGATGCCGTCGATGACGAGGGAAATATTTTGGGTTCGAACCCGAAAGCTTGCGGTTCAGATGACGAAGAAATGGACATTGAGAGTAAGTTGGCAAGCTCCAATTTCACATCGGCTATGGTTACCAGTGTCCCAGCGCTTGCTGATCTCGCGACAGGGAGTGGAGTCCAATCACAAACGACGGGAAAATAAGTGCTCCCCAAGATTTAAACATTTAAAAAACATTGATGAAATAATGTGACGTCCCCATGAAAACAAAAACATTTGAAATAATGTGAGGTCCCTTTGCCCAAAATTTGACATAAACACTCCGCGATGGATACATATATGGATACCTATATGGACGATGCCAGTAGCTTAAACTATTTACTTTGGTTGGAATTGGTTGTGACATAATCCAAAGTGTGGTCAACATTTTCTTTGTGTAAATACAAAGTTTTATTTTCCGCCCGATGCTTAAAGATATTGAACATAGTTTGTCTTCGATAGCACTTTGTATATAAATCGCAGGTAGATTGTAGATGAAAGAAAAAAAAACGTATATTTTTACGCGGCTGGCTTATGGGTTTTAAGCTGAAGAAAATAGTTGTATATCAAGAAGTTGTTTTGGTTGTTGAATTGTGTTGAACACAAACGAATAGATAGGTAGATTTAAATGGAATAATTTTGGCAGGTGAGTGAAGGGAAAATGCGAGAAATATTTTAATCATGATAATCGATAAGGAAATACATTTGTAATGATACCCCTATCTAATTAAATCAGTAATATTTTCCTATGTTAGTTTGAATTAAAAAAGGCTAAATCTACTGGCGACAGGTTTGCTTTGTAGATTACCATCTACACACTATTTCTTATTAAGCACACCAAAGTGACAATGCCATTTTTGCAGATACTCAACTACAGATATATTAGATAGAACTATCAGAAATATTGCATAATGCTGTTTTTGAATACTGAGTTTCGAGCATGGTTTAATTCTAACATTAAAATAAAAAAGTTCACCCAGAAAAATAAAGTGAACATAGTATATAGTTGATTATAATGATATAAGCTAAATCATTTGGAAATCATTAAGATATCAGTTTTTTTTTCAAATCAAAAGCACAAGCTTTCTTACATCATTACTTGTTTTCGGTTCGATACAGTAAACGCGCTTTATAACTTTGCATCGTGCGGGCGTGCGCAAGATAGAAATCTAGCGTGGACAAATTTCGATTTAAGCGTGGAGTGTTTTAAGCGTGCGGGCGTGCGGGCGTGCAGGCGAGCGGGCGTGCGAGCGTGCGGGCGTGGATAATCAAACATAATCATGTCGAATGTGTATATCATATCTAATAAATAATTGTAATACACATATAAAGAATTAATTCCTAATAGTAATACAATATTTTTCTAAACACCTACTTATTCGGCCGGCCCCATGCTCCTTGCCAGGTACTTTAGCTTTTAGTGCTGCTTAAAGTTTAAACACAATTTAATTTGAGTTTTCACTTATAGATGTTCAAATATTAATTCCTTAAGCAGATTAAACTTATGATAGATAGACCGATCTAAATGTTTACAGTGTTATTCACTATTTGGGTTGCTGCCATTCTTATGAGATTATAACGCATTAACTTAGTCTATTTATCATTTAGACAAAATAAATTATTCATTTACTAGAGTAAAGGTAACTTAAAACAACTCGGTGCAAATATTTCATCATTTATTTCTTATACTCATGATAAGGGGTAATTTAATGTACATATTTTCTTTAGCGAATATGCATTCATAAAATAATACTTCGATATTAGATAATAAAATGTTAGAGATTAATTTAATCTTAATGAATAAAGGAATTAAAATAGGTAGTAAAGGTATTAGTTTGGTAGCTGTTTATCTGTGATTATCGAGGCATATAGCAGAATGATGAGTTGTTATGCCTTGCATCCTTTATACACACACACATAAGCGTGCGGGCGTGCGAGCGTGCGGGCGTGCAGGCGTGCGGGCGTGCGGGCGTGCGGGCGTGTACAAAAATGAATTTAAGCGTGGAGTAATAAGCGTGCGGGCGTGTAGTTTTAAGCGTGCGGGCGTGGAGTGGCAAAGTTATAAAGCGCGTTTACTGTATATACGAATTACGAATAATTCATAGGTATTTTTGGTGAAATAACTTGCACTGCTGATAATATTTGTAAACTGCAGACAGATCGGTTGTGAGTATTTTCGTGTTTCGTTGAAGAAGGCTTATACCTTTTGAAATTTTCACCAAAGTGAAATACATAAGGAAATAAAGCAGTTTAATGTTAAATAATTATTGAGTCTCTTAGTACGGGTACTGAACTTAAGCAATAACCTTCATTGTGTTTTTTAATCAAATTGAATTAAATTACGATGTTATTCTGCAAATTACTAAACTTCAAATCGACTTCAAATTAAACGAAGTTGAAAATTCAAATTATCCGAAGTAAATTTGGTATAAAATATAGAGAAACAAAATCGGGACCGGGAATTTTAGTTCAAATTAACCGAACTTCAAATTATCCGTGTTCAAGTTAAGAGTGGTGCACCGTATGTAGCAAACATAAATATATGTTATCTTATAATTCTTTTTTTGGCGTTTTACTTACAAAAATCATATTATGTGTTTACAATATAGTACTGTTTGTTGCGTTAACATCTCTTCTGATTTTTTAAGTTCAATTGTCTTGATGCAATTAATACTATAGTAAGCTTAGTAATTTTAACTTATAATTCTTGCTGATTAGACAATATATAATATATATATATAAATGAATCGTATGATAATTCGATCGAATATATGTGATGTATCAGCTGTATATAGATACGTATCTATACTTGACATGGCCATGTTTTTGTAGATAGTAATGGAGTGCAATTTCATTAAATGATTATGCATTAATTAACAATTACAAATATATGAAGTATTTGTAAATACTGTGTTGGTCAACCAATATATCTATCATTTATTTATGTATATGAAAATCACTGTATGTTATGTATTTTGTTATGTATTTACATTTTTGGGTCTGAGTTTAATTTTGCTTTTTATTTAATGGTTGGGCAAATTATTTTGATTTGGCACCTATTGCCTAGCCTTGAATACAATTTTATATTATATGCTTACAATTTATCACTTCCAATCGTTTGCTTAATGGTATTGAAATACCATATGATAATACATAGACAATTTTAATATTTCATGGCTTTACGTTATCTATTTATTTCTTTAAGGCCTTCGTTTAGAAACACCTCTTCGTTTTGACAGTATATTTTAAAAATTATTGTAGAGGTTTGTTTTGCCATGATCGTCCAGAACTTAAGGATTCTATGTTATTACACGAACCCATGACCATTATTTTGTATGTCTATATTATAAATTTTGTATAATGTAGTTATAATAATATAATATAATTACAATCATATAGTTATTTATTTTCCAAATCATAGATACGATCAATGTCTCACATTCCTGATCTTTATTGAGAGATTACTTGAGAATTAATTATATTCAAATATTTGAGAGTTATAGTATTCAAATATAGGAGAGTTTATATTTGTATCAATATTCATATTAGCTGTTAATGATATTAAATATGTCTCGTTTGGACGGGAAAAATGCCAGCAAAAGTACTACCAAGGTGATGTGTTCAATAGAGTCAAACGCTTTATTTTTGTCTCCAATATGTTGGGTTTCCTCTTTAGGGCCATAAGACCGCGATTACACTTGAGTTTTAAAACGCAGCTTTTTTCGTGCTTTAATCCAATGAAGAAGTCTATTTCTGATTGTAAGCTTTATAAACACTACTTGCGTGTCAAAAAGCTAGCTTATTTTGTACTTTCCATTAGGAATATATTACCAGTCACGAAAAACAGCTAGATTTTATAACGCAAATGTAACCATGGCCTAAGGATAAAAGATAAATATCTAAAAGATAGGCACAATGTTTCAATTCTATAAAGTGTCTTTTTCGAAATACTGTATGTAGACTCTGTAGTATATATTTCCTCCAGAGATGTTCCATTTTAAGCGTTGTTTAATGACTTTTTGTAAAATATGATGTATTTAAGTGTTTCTTGGTGACGGGCATTTAAAAAAAAAGTACTTGGTCGAATGATCGGTGCGATATTGCATACATTTTGTAAATTAAATGCTAAGAATACTCTGAAATGCATACATCAGTTCATTATTGGACGAGTTCATAATATGAGTGTTATTTAGAAGATCTCTGATTTCGATCACAGTGATTATATAATCTTTTGACTGTAATCTGGAAACGCATATTCGGTGGATTAAAGAGTGGTCATTTAAAATCGTTATGAGTACATAGACAAATATATTTTGGTTACATATATTTCCATTTTGAACTATTTGGAATAATATAATTTGTATACGTATTGTTAGACCAACATATACATACTATTGTTGAAATATGCTAATTAATTTATTGAATGTTTGTAATTTAAGATATGTAAAAGTGTGCTACTGTTTGTTACATCAACTGAAATAATTCCAGCTTGAATAATGTTACAAGTTGTTATCGAATTGTAGGTTAAATGTTGTTCATGTTATCAATAAAGACACTATTCCTTTTAAATCTGCTTTATTTATTGTTGCTTTGCCAATCGTACATAATTATCATACATAGCTTACCTGTATACAAAACTCAAATACATATTTGATGTACATGTATATGACATATACATGTTATTGCTCACATTTAATTACTTTCCCGCAAACAACTTTTAACAATATACTATATTTCATAAAATTATTATTGTTATTCGGTATAAGCAAACAAAGTTGAAAATCATTCTGCTAATTCAACATTAGAAAACTACAAATAAGTGTGAAACATGGATATGCAAAGCAGTTTTGCAAAAAAAAAAAAAGAATAAATTAAAAACAAAAAAAAATATAAGAATATAATTACTTTGATTTGCAAATGTTGTTTCTGAAATCCAAAACCTTAAATTCTTATGTCAAAAGGTAACATCATAACGGTACATTAAATCATATTTTTTGTCATAACATTTACTATCATTAATTTAATTTTTGTGATTTTTCTGACATTGGAATTTATTGAAACATGAGTTATGTAATTATTTTTAATTACAACATTTATAAAGCACTCGATTAATACAAACCCATTTTATCTTCAAAGGAATGAATCAAACTATTTCTCAAGGCCACATTCTACTTTGC
>LQRL01164158.1:12128-45705 GCA_001703475.1 Hydroides elegans
CTACGCTACTTTATTGAGGCGTGCCGCAGTGATTATTTTTAGAGAAAAAAATCACTGCTTTAATGTCTGATCAATTTGAGCACTGGGAAGTAGATTTTTGATGTATAATAAATAGACAAAGGTGTGAAACATTCGAGTTGCTTGATGGCAAATAACAATTCGGCCCTTTCATGAATATGAAAATTAGTAAACATAATATTATGATTTAGTTAAAGATCTTTATTCCGCACACAATCCTAATTGGTCATGGTGCGTGTTCTGTATTACATTGCAGTAATGTCTCAAATGAAGCATTTTAAAAATAATTATCTTGTGAACAAAAGAAAAGAAATCAGATTCTTATATTCTATGAATATATCTATCTAGTTTCCTTTGTTTTCTTTGCAATTTTCCAAATTTTTCTGCAGCATATACATCTTCTAAAACGCGGACTTTTTGCCCATTTTCGTGCTAATCAATAAATTATAAGCATTTAAAAATAATAAAAATGATTTTTCAGGATTTTTTATTGATTTTCGTGCATAGATTACCCTGTTCTCGCTTTTTCCTTTGCTATTTTTGAACCAATGTTTGACACTTTTCCCGAAAGAATTTGATCATTTCTGTCAGGTTCTTTGAAAATTAATTGGCTTAAGAGGGATATCGACGTGGGTTCAAGGGTCCTCATTGTGCACCCAGAATTAAATTCTCTAAATTTGCAGCAAATGAGCAATGTTCTAACCGGAAAAAATGGACCTTTTATGGGGTAGATAATGATAATAAATATAAACACGACGCGCATAGATATCTTAGATTGATATTTGTAAAACAAATATTGAAACAATCTATTCTTCCCCTTGTTCGCATAATGACCAAACACCTAAAATAAAAGAGTCGTCTGGTAAACCTCTGCGAGACCTAGTTTTGCGAAACCATGTCTAGACTAAAGTTGAGGGACAGGTTCCAAAGCATGTCCGAAACCAAGTTTCGCAAAACCTAGTTTCGGTGAGGTCTGAGGTTTACGAAACTTGGTTTGGGACCAGTCCGGTTACATAAGATGATAAATTAGCCCAAGAGTCGCATTCAACACTGCAACTAATACAGTTTAATCGCCCATTATATATAAAAATGTTGACTTATGTTTGTCTTATCCGAATAATTTTCCGCCGTAATATCAATTACACTATCTATCGCTCAACTGCCAAAAGCAAAAACTAATGGCAGTTTGGAAAAAATGGTATTCAAATTCAATTTGCTCTAATTTGCAAGCACTAAAATTGGTTTACCCATTATAAATATTGAAACATATAATCAAACATGATGGATATTGTTACAAAAGTGCTGGTTCTGATGATTTATAAGTCAGAACCTATTCATGTTCTCTCCCAACTATCTCATATATCGAAGCAGAAAACACCAATGATAGTGGTCCCTCATCAGTATCAGGTGAACTTAGAAATGCAATTTTCTCATATCAGCACTCAAATGGCAATGTTTCGCTGTTGATTTGGACGGATTGTAGTGTGTGGGTGCATTTTTATCAATTTGAATTTAGAATATGAGTTTTATTGTTATGGCTGTAATTATCAGAAGATGTATACTATACACCACTATTGATTTAAATATAGATCAATATGTCAAATGAGATGCGTTTTGCCACAAGATAAAATCGTTTTCCTTTCATTAAACATAGTCTCAAAGTTTGATGTCTGAAAACACACGGCAATTAGCCGAGTAATTGTAAGCAAAGCTGCTGACCCATTCGATTCTACAATTGACAAATGTCCAGCTTCATATAGGATGTTTTAAAGCAAAATCATTTTGTTTTAGATAGAGAACCAACTATATTATCAAATTTGTTAAAATTTTAGTTTAAAAAAAGAAAGTATACTAAAATGCAAACAAGAACAACGTCAATGCATTCTTTTTTTTTTTGATATTTTTCCTTATCCGTGTCAATACGGCATGATTTATGCAACATAAATACTTATTAAATTTACAAAATTTGATATTGAAGCATCAGTACATAATTATTTTTGAAATGGCATCAATGACAATTTTTCATACATCATCTGCACACCGATTCAATAATATTATAAAGATTAAATTGTAGTTTAGTAATTTGATTTGAGTAGTTGATAATCTGGCCTTAGCCTTTGTCTCATAATTTTGGTACTGAAAATCATAGAAAAGTCATTGATCTTATACAAAAAAAATTGCAGTCATGTTTATATAATTCTATCCAACAAAAGATAGTGATAACAAATTATCGCCCAGTCATGATTGTTGATATGATAAAACTATTCAAAGTGAGCTTCATGGTGAAAATCAAATTGAAAATAAACTAAACCCGTTAATTCCACTCCTTCTATGTGTTTTCATAACAACATTTTCTCAGCGGCGTCTAATATGGAATTCCTGAAATATCACACATTTTATTGCATGGTAGTTTTATCATTGATCATAATAATATATGTTAATGTGAGAAATTTGCTCTTTGCAATAAATTTGCGTTATAGCAGATCCACGAGATATGAACGATGCAGCAAACGACTTCAGATAAATTAGAACAGAAGCAAACATTTTTATAATTAGGATAAATATTTTGAGAAAGAATAATAAAAACGGAGTGGAAATTGTCAGTGACAAAAATATGCAGTAATACACTTCAACAAATGCCAGTCCGGACCATTTTCTTGCATCACTTGCATCGAAAATATTTACGGTGAATTGGCTATCTCCCCTTCTCATTCTCTCTCTCTCTTATTGTTGTAAATAGGCGCGCTAAAGCGGTGATAATTAATAAGAATATGACAAACAACGATTCATTCATTTTACCTATTCAAGTAGTAGGAAGTAATGACTAAATTGCAGTCATGGCACCCGCACACAATATTTAAATTGGTTGATTGTTAAATTTGTAGCAATTGCTCCAGGATCTCGTAAGTTCAAAATAAGGGTTAGTACTAAATGACTTAAACCGAACTAACACTTGTAAATATTCCCTGTTAGATGGTGGATGTTGAAGGTATAGATCGCAAATCAAAACAACAATAACCCAAACAAATAAGTGTAACTGTACCCTGTTGGTGGATGTGGGAAATATAGATAAAAAATTTGGTCCGTCTATCTGTTTGTCTATTTAGTAGTCTATTTGACTTTACAATCAATAATTAGATTCCAAAGCTTCATCAATGGGAGTCATTAGACGGTTTAATAATCAACGTTTCATTATATTATTAACGCCTTGCATACTCACGGTTTGCTTGATTAATTGACTAACGATTGTTAAAATGACTGGCCTGTGTTTTTTTTGCAAAACTTGTATATAAAAATTGCATTAGAATTCAATACTTCATACTATGATAAATAAGGAACAAATGTTTTGCAACATGAACGCTTTCATTGGTTACGAAAACTTTCACGGGGATTCCGCTGCTCTCTAATAGCATTTGTTTTTATTGCAATCAAACATACGGCCGGAGTTTGATGTTGAGATTGTTCAACTATTTTTGTTCTCCTTCATTGATCATGACACTTACTGATTTGATATCTAAATAAGCATTAAAGAATGTATAAACGACTATGGGATCGATTAACCCATATATACTTTGATATCATATATATAAATGATAACACAAAAACAAGAAATTCAAACTTTATTCAACACTGAAGAGATGTTTTAACTAATTTGAAAACGGAAACTCTTAAATCGACTGAGAGGCAAGTTTTAATTTTCGGTATATCTTCTTATATTTGGTATAGTTTAAAGGAAAGCAAAGGCAAAATATATTTGTTTTATACATCATAAGGAATTTCATAAACACAATTATCATAACATTAAACACATGTAAACATAATACAATGATGTTCGCATCCTATAAGGGTGTTTCCCGGTTCGAATTGTTTATCTCATGTTTTCTTTGTCCTCTGTTTAACACTCGGTTATTTTCTGGCATTGTGATTTCCGCTCCTTCCCTTTGTATACAGGAACATTTACAACTCTGTATGACAACGTCGCGATATTGTCTGCTAAATAGCATGTAAATCAGAACATTAACGCTCGAATTCAGAGTATGAAAAAACAATATAGTATCAGCAACAATGAAAGATTGCATTCTGAATCCTATGAACCTTAAAAGTCTAGACACAGGCCAAGGTATGGTACACACAATAAATACAATATTCACAGCTATGAGTACTCGTGTCGCATTGCTACGCTGTTGGTTTGCATTGATTCGAGTTTGTCGCTGCTTGTTCACGATTTTTAATTTAATAACGAGTATTATTGTTATAGTTGATATTATCAGCAGCGGCAAGACACAAAATAGAATAGGAATAAATACGTTAAAATATATTGCAACTAGGAGCCAGGAAAATGTTTCGAAATATTGCAGATTGATTAATATTAATATAGCAGGAATGTAACAGGCTAATGAAACTGTTATTGTCACAGCGAGACTATATCGTACTCTTTTAATTGAGCACAGCCTAACAGTTTGAAGTGGAAAACACACAGCAATAAACTTTGTAACAGTAAGCAAAACTGTTATAGCATTCGATGACAGAATTGCCATAAACCTTAAACTACTAAAGACGGCACTAACAACAAATTGAACTCGTCCAGATAAAAACATTGACTGGTCTAAATATGAAGTGAAAATAACGAATGTATCCGCAATTGCCAATGCCTGAAACAAAAACGATGTGGATGCCCTTTGTTTTTGTTTCATGAATCCTCTAAATGCTGTTATATTTCCGATTATTCCAAATAATCCGATACATGCTCCTAGTATGCTTAAGCCAACTCTGAGCTTTGGACTAATTTCAATATATGTTTCGCAATCCATGTTTATTTTGTCTATGTTTGGTTATATCAATTGTCAGTTACTCTAACAACTAGAATTAGCGTTATCATTAAAAATATGCTTTGAGGTGTCAGCACATATCTATAATCAATGCGGCCTTGCTTGAAATTAAAATATCACTTATGCCAGTTTTCTTATCGTTTTATAAATGCATCCATATCTGAAAAAAAAAACATTTATATTATCACATTAAATCCGAACTTAACCTATATGAATTTCATCTTGCAGTGGTATTGAATATCGAAATCGTTCATTTTTATAAATAATACGCTGATTTTTTTTTTAAATAATACGCGTCATATTCCAAATTACTCATGACATTATGCCTTATTACGGTAAATACATTCAAGTCCTTATCACGGCTGTTTATTTATGCCTAAATCGTCCACTTTAGTTTTGAAGAGCCTCCCAACCCCACTCTGCTGTAGCATGTTCCTAAGCCGATTATGCTACTCAATCCCCATTTAACCCCATGTTAAAAGCTAGGGAAATTGGTCGAAAGCACTTTATAAAATCATAATTTTGAACATGTTCCGAACGATGAATTTTTCTGAATTTTTAAATAATAAAAGAAAATATATTGATTTATATGATGAGGTTTTCAAAACCTTGCTGTCGAGACTATAACTGAGTGAAAATTGGTGTCGAAAAATGCAGATGTTTCAACAAAATTGCTTATTCTTATAGGGATTATAAAGTTTCTTACTACACCACATGTCTATGGCGTTACTGTAATATATTATATTGCATTGTTATTCATACAATGTTTTGTAATAACATCAAAGTAAATATCCTATTTTCATCCTCCTTGCACCGTTGCCGATTGAACTGACCAATGATCCCTTGACTTAATCCGTTGTTCTTTAAATCTTTGAACAGCGGTCCTTTGGCTTTATCTGATCCCCCTCTAGTTCGCAAATATTGATTGTTTTGTGCGTCCTGTTTCTTAACATAGTTTTTTTTTATTCGGGTCCAAGTAAAACATATTTAAATTATAAAAATATCTATACTATTTATTCTCCCGGTATTTAATTTATACCATTTAGATACGGGGTTTATTTTTTTACAGATTTTTTAGTATAGCATAATGAATTTGTACAACTTTTAAAAAAAGAGTTTAAACTAAATATTGTGACAATATTGAAAATAAATTTGAAAATAAATTTTAGAACACATATGATCACATCTTATAAGCGCATATAAGGTGAAAAATACAAGAAAACACTTTTTACTTAGCAATTTCATCGCCTTTTTGTCTACCTTATTTCACTAGGTTATAGGTTCGACAGCAGAATTTTAAAAATCGGTAATGATAGAAAATAAATGAAATATTTAACATACCAAGTTTATTTAAAATTTAAAGTTAGGAACATGTTCAAAACTATGCTTGAAAATGTATAATTTTTATCGAAAACTCCATTTACGCCCATGTGTAAGACCATCGCCATGCATTGAGTTAAGCCGATTATCTCTAGACTTTAGAGCATGGCATTTCGAACTAAATTTCAGGCTGTAAACAGCCGTGTTATAACAAATAAAAACAGTTAAATGCACTTTGTATCAAACACAAATTGTTCCAATTTCAATCATTAATTTTTTTTTGTTCCAGTGTTATCGTTTAAAAATAAATTGTGACATTTACTGTTTTAACTGTGCTGCAATAATAATTTTGTTGTCATCTTACCAATTATCTATTTATATTGTAAGAAGTGTCAATACTCGTCCCGTATCAACCTTTAGCCCGAAACCTAAACATTTCAACGCTTATATCACAATATTTCCACAAAATTTTACATATTATAGAAAGCTTTTGTTCTCGTATACATCTGCTCCTATTCAAAAAAAAATATAAAATCAATGTTATGAATCAGGCCTATATGTTTAACTGATCGGATTGATAGAGATACAACTACATAGTCCATAACATTACGGAAAGCAGTCAAAAAAAACATTTTTATATGTTTAATATCAAAATTATTTCATATACACGCTTATCTAGCACATGACAATATTGAACATTTATACAGTTTTAGAGCACAAATGTAGAGAATAAACAAGTCAGCAATAGTATAAACATATGTTAAAATTAGTATATCGTCATATTATATAAATATTATATAAATAAATTTAAAGTTATAAAGGTTGCTATATTCAGTAAAAATTTTGATTGATGTACTTTCGAATAATAGTGGCTCAATTTTGGAAATTACTCCTGCATGTTGCAAGCTCAATAATGAGGGTAAGTACGTAATTGTTTAACAAAACAAGCAAGTGTCATTATGCTAGTCTGCTTTACATAACGATGGTTTCTTTTACAATTCATAAGTCGACCAATCGACGCTATCTACACGTTTTATTGCCATGTATTTTTACAATGCTATGCCATAGATATGCTAGATCAAAAAGATTACTTGATAAACAATAAAATGATGATAAAATAACAAACATTGTAATCATATATGTTTATATATTTAAATCCTTTGAGCTAGTATGATTAAGTAGGATAACATTTGCAAATGTTGCATTTTTACTCAAAATTTATGATTTGTTTTTTGTTTGAAATTATATTGGGTGTCAAAAAGTAAAACAAATTGTAGCTAATTCATGAATTGGTTTGATTGATAGGAACATTTAGTTTTGTTAAAAAACATTTATCTTCAGTTTATGACAATGTATATGATATCATGGTATTTTAGCTTGAGTTGTATATTCAAATGCCTTAATCTCAGATATGCTTATGCCATGACGGTTATCTTGAGAGCTCAATATAAACTCTTTAGTTTAATATAATTGTTAAGATTCTATTGTTATTGCCATGACGGTTATCTTGAGAGCTCAATATAAACTCTTTAGTTTAATATAATTGTTAAGATTCTATTGTTATTGCCATGACGGTTATCTTGTGAGCTCAATATAAACTCTTTAGTTTAATACACTTATTAAGATTCTATTGTGGTGATTTAACTGCCTATAAGAAATATGCCTAGAATCTTTAACACAAGTACTAATCTATAGGTATATACAAATGAATACCTGCTTTAAAAAATATCCCAGGATAGACGTGTATCAATATAATGCTAATATTATTAAGATACGAGAGAGTCAATCTAAGATTATTCCTAGATTCTTTTATCCAAGGTTTGTCACAAGGTCTGAAACTGTAATATATTTGAAAATTAATCTTAGATTATTAGGCAGTCCTAAATTAGTCTTGAATATGTCAGTCTCTGATTAGCCCTAATAATGCCCAACATAATTTAAGATTAAATCACGAGCTCTGAAACTGGATAGAAGTGTGTCACAACCTAAGCAGGAACAGTAAGTTAGATCGAATTAGCAATTTAAGAAATGTTCTATATTTTCGGTTATAGCGTTATTATCTATCATGGCAAAATTAGGTTAATGATAAACTGTTTATATGCAACGCCAACCTTTCATTTTATGGCGAACATGAACACGGGGATCATGTTTTTTTTCTGATTTCATCTTGCTTCAAAGTATTGGTAAAAGCACATGTATTATTGAATGTTCTTATTGTTTAACTATTTTTGTTGAATTTGCATTGATAGATACACTTAATTTATAATATTCCAACAACAATCTAAACTCAATATGGTAACGATTTCTGAATTGACTATATCATTGAATGATGGTAAGCATTTTAGTTTTATTTATTTTGATGTAATTAAAGCGCTGAAACACACTATATAAACTTAATTAAAGACTGAAGAGAAATTGCAGTCACTATGATTACTGAATGCGTAAAATACGGGTAAAACAACGGAGAGGCTAGTTTTTATTTTCAATTTTGTCGGTTTGGTTGAAAAAACAAAAGCAAAATATAAATACTTTATTTAACTGTTAACAACACAGAAACAATATTAGGTTTTACATAACTATTTATAAATGTATTTACCTTATTCTCTCTAGAAAACACTGTTATTGGTATATTGCGACAACTTTTGCAAAATACACCTTCTCTTTTATGTTTTATTAAGATGACAAAGTTAATGCAGAGTCGATAATAATCAAAACCATTTTAAGCGTCTTTGATTTTACTTCACAATTAGTTGTTTGCGTAAGCTGTTAACCAGTTTTGATAAGATTATGTTTTTATTTACATGATTATGACAGCTCCATTCATTTTAGTTGACAGCAACTCTGTACATCACCAACCCGTTTCTCTCTTTGAGTGTTTTAACTTTATAGATCCCGATTATGTAATTCTAAGTGCAATGCAGCTTGAGAAGTATAGGTATGGTTGCAAAACGCCCATTCCCAACTTTTTTCATCACCATATCAATATATACGATTCTCCAACTTAACGCACCGGCGGCATTCACAAGAGATAAAACGAAATGATCACCACATGTTATAGGGGTGTTTCCCTGTTCGTTTTGTTGATCTGTGCAATTTGATTTTGTCTGTTCTTTTGATCTCGAATGTTATCTCGCATTGGGGGACTTGTGTGCAAACACGGACACCGACAGTTCTGTATGACCACCTCGCGATATTGCTTGCTTAATAGCACGTAAATCAGAACATTCACACTCGAATTCACAGTATGAAAGAATAATATTGTACCAGCAGCAAAGTAGGTTTCTATGGAGAATCCTGTGAACCATAAAAGTCTAGACACAGGCCAAGGCATGGTACACACAATAAACACGATATTCACAACTAGGAGCACTCTAGTTGTATTGTTTCGCTGTCGATTCGCATGAATTCTGGTTGGTTGACGCTTGTTCATGATTTTCAATTTTATAATGAGAATTATTGTTATAGTTGTTATTACCAGAAGAGGCATGACACAAAACAAAAGAGGTGAAATTATATCACGATGTATGTTTTGAAATTCCAAAATTGATTGCGGAAATGTTTCATAATAATGCAAATGCATTTTAAGCAAAATTAGCATCACTTCACCGGGAATAAAGCAGGCTATTGAAACAGTAATTAACACAGCGAGACTATATCGTACTGTTTTGATTGAGCACAGCCTAACATTTTGAAGTGGAAAACACACAGCAATAAACCTTGTAACAGTAAGCATAACCGTTATAGCATTCGATGACAGAATCGCCATTAACCTAAAACTACCAAAAACAAAACCAACTCCAATCAAGTCCAGATAAAACATTGACTGGTCTAAATATGTAATGAAAATAACGACTGTATCCGCAATTGCCAATGCCTGAAACAAAAACGATGTGGATGTCTTTTGTTTTTGCTTCATGAATCCTCTAAATGCTGTTATATTTCCTATTATTCCAAGAATTCCTATACATGCTCCCAGTACGCTTAAGCCAACTCTGAGCTTTGGACCTACTTTAATATATGTTTCAAAATCCATGTTTTTTTTGTCCTTGTTTATTTGAATCAGTGGTCTTGCGAACGAGTAGCAAGGTCAGTTTAGCTTTAAATATCTCACTAAAATAGCGTTTTTAACACAAAAGTATATTTTGAAACAGTGTTGCTTATTTATAATCAAGCGGCATTAATCGCAATATATCGGTGTATGTCATCAACGTCAATGTTTTCCTTATTTTTAGAAATGTATCCTCTTGTGTGAAAGTAAGTTATATCATTATGTAATCCAGCCTGTAACCTATATGAATTTCATTTGGCAACGACCTCAGCTCTGACTCTAGTTTATAAAGCGTTTCATAACGATGCCCCCCTCATATATTTCATAAATGCGTCATTACTACCAACCAAAAAGAACACTGCGTTCAACCAAATCAAATCTGCTGGTAGTCAAAAAGACCCACGTTCGATATGGCGCACGGGCGTTCAGCGTTTCCGGACCGTTATTATGATATCATTTGCCCCGAGAATTCTCAAACTTTTTTTTAATCTTCAAACGCAAGCTCAAAACATATATATTTCAAAAGGCTTACTTTTAAGTTTATTTGTTCTATTTCAACGTCTAAGCTCATGTAAAATTATATTTAATTTAATTGCAATTGTAAAGCGCATGTCTTCCTTAAGGTTCTAATATGCGCTATATGAAAACCATCAATGTATGTATGTATGTATTATACAAACTATGCGGGACTTATAACGTAATAACCAAAACTACTGTTGATAGTTGTGCCTTAATACGATAAATACATTCAAGTCATACCTATTATCAATTTATGTTGTGAATAGTGTCCATACTGGTCCCCTATTAACATAAATTGCTCGAAACCTATATTTTTTCTTTTGTTATGTGACGAAACATTATCTATTTAACACGTCTTGCCTGGTAACTCATATGCTCCCATATAAAAACAATCATTTCAATTCAGTACCCATAGTATTCAGTTACATTCAAATAGCACATTTCCATGTTATCACAATGTCGCTTGTCTTTGTTTATATACCATGCGTTAAAAGTATCAAATATTATTTTTGAAAGAGTATAGGTGCTACATTTGATACTGTTAATATTCATGAAATTAATAGGTCTTAACTTCATTATGTTGCTAATGCTTCCTGAAATTTGCAGAATAATTGAAAATCAATTAATATGTCAAATAATCATTTAAAACAATAGGTACATTAATTGGTGAATGGCTCAAAGCCTCTATACAATACTGCCTATTTTTTCAAGTTGTCTATAAGCTTTGCTTGATAATAATTTTCCAGTTAAAATGTGTTATTTTATTACAATCAATACAATTACAATTACAATAACAATAACTTAAAAGACAAAAAGTAAATATTCAATTGATCGAAGAAAGGATCGCGTTTGCGAATGCAAGGTAATAGGGTTTAAAAAGATTCCGCATTGGTTATTTGAGCGGTCATCAAAGATAATTTCTAAAGTTCTTTTGGCGGACATAAAAATGAAAATGCTTTACTGAAATAACGATATAAACGATATGAAATAAATGCTTGGCATTTGTAACTTTGTTGTTTGTATCATATTTACCTTTGAAAAAAAATATTCTACATTGAAGAGAAATTTCAGCCTCTATCAAAACTGAACTGAACTACAACTGTTTAACAACTTAAATACTAGTTTTTTTTCAGCTAAACTTAAGCTTCTTTTTATATATCAATAAAACACTTTATTCAATCATTCATCATTTACTATGGATGAAGGTCAATGATTTAACGATACACAAGTAAGTATATTGATTGAACTGATGTCACGCTATTATGCATGCTATCAGGGTGTCATCCTGTTTAAATTGTTTCTATTAACTAATTAAGTTTCTCTGCCCAAAATCTTATTATTCTTTTGCATTTTTCAATTTTCTCCTTCGCAGTCTAGACATGAACATTGACAGCTTTGTTTAACAACCTTTCGATACCGCTTGCTATATAACATATAGATTACGAAGTTAACGCTTGAATTCACAGTGTAAATAGAAAAATATATTTTGTGCAATGATGAAAGCAAGTGCTTTGTATCCTGAGCTATACAAAATAATCGTCACAGGCCAAGGCAGGATACAAACAATGAATACAATGTTTACAGCTATTAGCACTTTAGTCGCCATGTTTCGCGTTTGATTTGCACGGATTGTGGCTCTTCGGTGCTTTTTCATAATTCTTAATTTGATTATAAGGATGATTGTTATAGTTGTTATTACCAGAAGAGGCATGACACAAAACAAAAGAGGTATAATTATAGCATGATGTATCATATGAAAATCTAAAATTGATTGCGAAAATGTTTCGAAATGTTGCATATTGTTCAAATGCAGATTAATCCAAAATCTAATCACTTCACCGGGAATAAAGCAGGCTATTGAAACAGTAATAGTTGCAGCGAGACTATATTGCATTCTTTTGATTGAGCATAGTCTCACGGTCTGAAGTGGAAAACACAAAGCAATAAATCTGGTAACAGTAAGCAAAACTGTTATACCATTCGATGACAGAATCGCCATATACTTAAAACTAAAAAGGACCGCACTCAAAACAAAACTAACCTGATTCAAGTCTAAATAAAACATTGACTTGTCTAAATACGTAGTGAAAATAACGAATGTGTCCGCAATAGCCAGTGCTTGAAACAAAAACGATGTGGATGTATTTTGTCTTTGTTTCACGAATCCTCGAAATGCTGTTACATTTCCGATTATTCCAAATAATCCGATACATGCGCCTAGTATGCTTAAGTCAGGTCTAAGATTCGGACCTATATTATATAATTCCAAATCAATCATATCCATGTTTATTTTGTCCTTGTTTGTTTTTATCAATGATCTGGAGAATTGGCAGCAACGGCAGTTAATCTTGCAATATCTAACTAAAAGAGCGTCGTTAAAATCAGTGCATATTTATAATCAACGCGGCATTAATCGAAATAAACCGGCATTTAATATAAATGATGTCCATTTAGACCTGATTTTAGAAAATGTTTTTTCTTCTGTCAAAGTAAGTTATATTCACACATTATCCAACTTATATGAATTTCATTTGGCACTGTAATTACACTGTTGAATCATACATTCTTATACAAAATACGCTAGACTCATAGCGTAGTTATCCAAACTTATCTTGATAACTGTGCCTTAATACGATTAATACAATCAATCCGTCATCCGTCCATGTATTCAATAAGAATTGAAACTTAAACCCACTTGATATCAATAACTAATTATTCCAATTTCAGCGATAAAAAGATATGTGTTTGAATCAATTGTGGCATTTTAAATTTCGATTATGTTCAAATAGTAGTTGTTTAATTTATGCTTTAGGTAGTGTCAGTACTGGTCCCTTATTAACCTTAATAACCATTAACTTAACCATTAACGTAACAATTAACGTAAATGCTTTTAACAAAACATACAAGTATCTCCCATCAGATTTGGGGATATACAGTTTGAACCACTTCAAGTGTGTCATATGAAACCAATCAACGAATAAGTTAATACGAATCAACGAAATATATGACACGAATAAACGAATGATTTGAAACGAATAAACGAATTAACGAAGCATTTAATCCTTATAAACGAATAAGATATTGAAAACAACAAGTGTCAATCAGATGGAAATACAATTAAGTCTGAGTTTGTCCGTCTGGCAATTCGTTTGTTAGTTCATGAGTCGACCAATATATGTTGTAAAATATGGTTAAATGACAAACATTAGAACTTTGTGAAATATTCTAAGTGTAGCATAGCCGTAGCAGGATCGATAAGTGTGATCAAATCAACGATTTCAGAAATATATGCTATGGTCATTTATGAGTTTTTTACCCACATTGGTTAATGTTAATTACTGATGAGCAATTGTGATGCGGCGCCAACTTTCTATTTGTGGCAATTTAAATGTGGAGCCTGCTGCTCACTGATAGTATCTAGTTACATTGAATGAAAATTCAGGGCGCATGGATTTTCAATGTTGATATTGTTCAACATAACTTTTGCATTGTTTACAATTGTTCAATGCTCTTACTGGGGTTATATTTCAATCACCATTTTAAACTGAATGCGTTGATCACTACGGTAATCGACTGTACCGTGCTCAAATATTTAGCATTCCAGGTTTTATTAACTTTGGTATAATACAAGTAAATGATAACGCGGAAGCGCGAAAAGATATATATCAACTTTATTCAACGCTGAAGATATATAACAACCATTGTTTTACCTGAATACGTAAACCTTTATAAAAGGTTGATAGTAATTTTATTGTTATATCATTTTAAGTTTTTTATTTTATTTAAGTACATTTTTAAAGAAAAAAAAACAAAAATATATATACACTCCATTTAACATTAAAACATGTATAAGGTTATTAAAACTGACTTTTAACAATATATACATAATGAACTGATGTGATCATTCTATAAGCGTGTTTCTCTATTTATTATGTTTTGATCAGTCATGAGTTGTCCTCCATTCCCAACCTGAATGTTTTCTCGAATCGGGTCACAGTCTTCTCCTCTGTGGAAGCACATGCAGTTTTGTTTGACTACCTCGCGATATTGCTTGCTTAATAGCATGTAGATTAGAAAATTTACGCTTGAATTCACATTATAGAAGGTACATACAGTTTCCGAAATAATACAAGCAGGTTCTATGTATCCTGAATAAAACAAAATATAACTCACAGGCCAAGGCAAGGTACACACAATAAACACAATATTCACAACTATGAGCACTCTTGTCGCATTGTTTCGCTGTTTATTTGCACGGATCGTGGTTTGTCGGAACTCTTTCATGAATTTCAATTTTATTATGAGTATTATTGTTAAAATTGTGATTGTCAGAAGAGGTATGACAAAAAACACTATCGGTTTGAATACGATTAAAAACGTCAAATAAGATGATAATGATATGTCCTTATATGTTAAAAAATGGTTGGCCATTAGAATTCGTTTTAGCACTATATCGGGTATAAAACAAACTATCGAAAACATTATTGTTGCTGCGAGATAACATCGTACTCGTGTGATTGAGCATAGTCTCTTAGTTTGAAGTGGGAAACACACAGCAATGAGCCTGGTTACCGTAAGCAAAACTGTTATGCTGTTCGTTGATAAAATTGCCATATTTCTTATTTCAAATAAGGTTTTTCCTAAAGCAAAATAATGCTGCTTTATGTATGAATCCAAATATATTTGCAGATTTGTTAAATTTATAGAAACAATAACGAAAGTATCTGCAATGGCCAATGATTTAAACAAGAATGACGTCGATGTATTCTTCTTTTGTTTCTGGAATCCCCTAAATGCCGTTATATTTCCTATAATTCCAAATAATCCAATACAGGCTTCAAGAATGCTTAATCCAGCTCTAATTCTAGGAGCTAATTTCATATATTTGTCCATACCCATGCTTGTATTTGTATTACGTACTACACTGCAATTTGTTTTTATAAACGTCGAATTGGCTTCTTTTTTCTAAAACAAAATGTGGAACAATTATGTATATGAAACACAAGCAGATTCATACCAACAATGCAATTGTTAGTATCAATCTATATCCATAGTAAGTTTGATTTGCATTTAGATCATCCTTTATATATAACTCATGTAAACAGTCAATTGTATCTTTACACAAATGTTTAATTAACAATTCATCTGACCTCTTACTTAATGAGCGTCATTCAGCAATGCCCTTTATACAGTTTAATATCCTATTTTATACAAATTGTGATGACCTATGTTTAAACGTTTTAAACAACTTTTAAACTTTTGACACTTTAGCCAAATAACTACTGATTATCTGCCACAATATAGAATAAACTATCAATCCGTCAATTACAAAACCAAAAAACTATTTTCGAAAATTCTAATTGCGATTTGGCAAAAAGTTTGTTCAAATTTGCAAGCACTGAAATTGGTTGACCAATTTAAAACATTAAGCAATTTTATCCTAAATGGTGGATATTGTTACACTCGTGCTGGTTCTGACAATTTAAAAGTCACAACTTATCAATTTTCTCTCAAAAGTATATCTTTATATTGTTTAATAGAACATACCAATGATAGTGGTCCCTTATCGGGATTTTGCCCGAGACATATCAAGTGAACTTAGAAACACCATATTCACTACTTTGAGCACTCGAGTGGTAATGTTTCGTTGGCTGATTGAGACAGATGGTGTTTTTATCGGGAGTATTTTCATCAATTTTAATTAAGAATATGAGTATATTTGCTTTAGCTGTGATTATCAGAAGACGCAAGACGCAAAAGGTACAATAGACGCTCTCGGTTGGGAAATATACAGATATGTTAAATAAGATAAGTGATGACACGAGATAGAATCGAACTCTATTTTATTGAACATAGTATCAACGTTGAAGTCGGAAAACACACCATAATTAGCCTAGTAAGCATAAGCAAAACGGTACAGCCATTCGATTATACAATTGGCACATGCCTAGCTTCATGTAGGATGTTTGTCAAAGTAATATCATGAAAGATATAAAAATTGATAAAAAATAGATAAAAACCCGAAATAAATTACCAAATGTGTTAAAATTGTAGTAAAAAAAAAGAAAGTATATTTAATTGCAAATAATTTAAACAAGAACGGCGTCAATGCATTTGTTTTGTTTTTCTTTGAATGCTCTTAATGCTCTCATATCTCCGATAATTCCGATGCACCATTGTTTGAATCCATCATCCCAATACTTGGCATCCCCGCTCAGTAGTTTGATTTAGATTAAATTGTAGTTTTGGTACTTAATAATCTCAATTGATAATAAAAGTATCATTTTGGTACTGCACTTTTTAGAGTTAAGTCATTGATCCTATGCGAGAGAACTCAGACATTTCCTGTAAATAGTACTAGTTTATATGCTTTTATCCAATAAGTAATGAGTAATAACAAATTATAGCCAAGGCATGATTGGTGATATGATCACTATATGATTTACTATATGATTACTATTCAAAGTCGCTTCAACAATTGTCAGTCTGGACCATTTTATTTTTCAGTCGTTTTCTTTAATTCACTTGCATCGAAAAAATATTTACAGTGAACTTGCTACCTCACCCTCTTGTTCTCACTATTTCTCACTATCTTATTCATACCTTCATTGTGCAAGTTAAGTTATTGTCGAGTAAATTCGAGGTGCCCGTATATTTTTTAAAAATGATAATGGTTTAACTTGTAGCAATTGCGCGAGGATCTCGTAAGTCCAATAATAAGGGTTAGTACTAAATGACTCAAACCGAACAAAAAATGTGCTCGTACCCTGTTAGATGGTTAATGTGAGAAATATAGATACTAAAGTTGGTCCGTCTTTCTGTCTGTCTGTTCATTAGTCTGTCTCACGATACAATGAGTATTTAGATTCCAAAGCCTCATCAATGGGAGTCATTAGACGGTTAAATAATTGATTATGCTTAATATTGTTTAAACTAAGCTTGTTCATAGTTTGCCTGATTAATCGACTAACGATTGTTGAAATTAATGGCCTGTGTTTTGTGCAAAACTTGTATCCTACAATTGCACATGAATTCGATACTTCATAGTATGATAAAATGAGGAAAAAATATTTTGCAACATGAAAGCTTCAATTTGTAACAAAAACTTTCACGGACATCCCGCTGCTCTCTGATAGCATTTGTTTTTATTGCAATCAACAATAGCGGCTGGAGTTCAAATGTTGATATTGTTCAACTATTTGTATTATCTTTCATCGCAGCGGGATCAATTCACAGGATCTTTTATACCATATTTACTTTGATATAATATTTATAAGTGATAACACAGAGGCAAGAAATTCAAACTTTATTCGACACCGAACTGTTTAGAAAATCGAAACTTTTAAATCGAATGAGTTTTAATTTTGTTCTTACATTTAGTATATTTTAAAGGAAAGCAAAGGCAAAATATATTAATTTCATAAATCATAAAGAATTTTCATAAACACAGTTATCAAAACATTTGACACATGTAAATATAACGAAATGATGTCCGCATCCTATAAGGGTGTTTCCCAGTTCGGATTGTTTTTTTCATGTATTCTTTGTCCTCTGTTTAACACTCGGTCATTTTCTCGCATTGTGATTTCCGCTCCTTCCGCTCCTTCCCTTTATGTATGACAACGTCGCGATATTGCCTGCTAAAAAGCATGTAAATCAGAACATTTACGCTCGAATTCAGAGTGTGAAAAAACAATATAGTATCAGCAACAATGAAAGATTGTACTCTGAATCCTACATCCCATAACAATCCAGATACAGGCCAAGGTAAGGTGCACACAATAAACACAATATTAACAGCTATGAGCACTTGTGTCACATTGCTTCTGTCGATTCGCATGGATTCTGGTCGGTCGACGCTTGTTCATGAATTTCAATTTGATTACAAGAATTACTGTTATAGTTGTTATTACCAGAAGAGGCATGAAACATAACAAAAGTGGTTCAATTATACCATGATTTATGTCATGAAACTCCAAAATTGATAGCGGAAATGTTTCCAAATGGTGCATATTGTCCCAATGCAGACTAATCACTACACCGGGAATAAATAAGGCAATTGAAACAGTAATTGTCACAGCGAGACTATACCGTACTCTTTTGATTGAGCACAGCCTAACAGTTTGAAGTGGAAAACACACAGCAATAAACCTGGTAATCGTTAGCAAAACTGTGATACCGTTTGATGCCAGAATTGCCATATACATAATATTGCTTAGGACGGAACGAAAAACAAAATTTAAGTTCAGGTAAAACATTGTCTCTCCTAAATATGTAGTGAAAAGAACGAATGTATCTGCAATTGACAATGCTTGAAACAAAAACGATGTGGATGTCTTTTGTTTTTGTTTCACGAATCCTCTAAATGCTGTTATATTTCCGATTATTCCAAATATTCCGATACATCCTCCTAGGATGCTCAAACAAGCTCTAATCGTTGGGTCTAGTTCAATATATGTTTCCCAATCCATGTTTATTTTGTCTATGTTTGGTTATATCAATTATCAGTTTCTCTTACAACTAAAAGTAGCGTTATCATTAAAAATATGCTTTGAGGTGACAGCACATATCTATAATCAATGCGACATTGCTTGAAATTAAAATATCACCTATGTCAGTTTTCTTATCATTTTATAAATGCATCCATATCTGAAAAAGGCATTAATATTATCACATAAAATCCGAACTGAACCTGTATGAATGTCATCTTGCACTGCTATTACACTGTTGATTCATATATGCTTATAAAAACTACGCTAGACTCATAGCATACTAACCCAAGCTACTCCTGATAGCTGTGCTTTAAAACGGTAAATACATTCAATTCACTCATGACATTTATCCTTATTTAGGGTAATAAATTCAATTCCTTTTAGCAAATAAAATATCTTCGATGCACCTTGTATCAAAGACAAATCGTTCGTATTTCATGCAATAAGGTTGGTTCTCTCGTTCCAATGTTATTTTCAAAAAGTATATTGTGACAATTACTGTTTCAATTATGCTGGTTTGAATAGTTGAAATTATAAGTTTGTTGTCGTCTTACCAATTATCCATTTATGCTGTTAGTAGTGTCAATACCGGTCCCGTATCAACCTTTAGCTAGAAACCTTAAACGGAAAACCTTGATAGCGGAAATGTTTTCAAATGTTGCATATTGTCCCAATGCAGACTAATCACTACACCGGGAATAAATAAGGCAATTGAAACAGTAATTGTCACAGCGAGACTATACCGTACTCTTTTGATTGAGCACAGCCTAACAGTTTGAAGTGGAAAACACACAGCAATAAACCTGGTAATCGTTAGCAAAACTGTGATACCGTTTGATGCAAGAATTGTCATATACATAATACTGCTTATGACGGAACGAAAAACAAAATTTAGGTAAAACATTGTCTCTTCTAAATATGTAGTGAAAAGAACGAATATATCTGCAATTGCCAATGCTTGAAACAAGAACGATGTGGATGTATTTTTTTTTGTTTCACAAATCCTCTAAATGCTGTTATATTTCCGATTATTCCAAATATTCCGATACATGCTCCTAGTATGCTTACGCCAACTCTAAGCTTTGAACTTACTTCAATATATGTTTCAAAATCCATATTAATTTTGTTTGTGTTTATTCATATCATAAAAAGTTTTTTTCATTTTTTTTTCATGTCAACTTTTCTAACACGATGTTTCCATAAAATTTTACCTATCATATAAAGCTTCTGGTCTCGTATGTATCTGCTTCCATACACAAAAAAATAATATCAATGCTATGAATCAGACCTTTATGTTAGTAGCACCGTTCTATGTGACCATCATTCGTTGGTATCTGTTTATATTTGAATGCATATTATTTACATAGTGTGGGCGGTTGTGCTTCACTGATAGCCAAACTGAGCGGTTTGATAGATGAACAACTACAAAGTTCATGACATAAAGAAAATAAGTCAAATAAAAGTTTATATGGTTGATATCGAAAATACTGCACATCAACGCTGATAGTGGCTCAATTTTGGCAATTACTCCTGCACGTTGTCAGCTCAATAATGAGGGTAAGTACGTATCTATTTTAAACAAAAGAAACGTACTATTATTTCCCATCACATTGAGTGATATACAGATTATACCACTCCAAATTTGTCATCTGAAACAAATTAATGAATAATTAAATACGAATAAACGACAAACAAGACGC
This sequence comes from Hydroides elegans, assembly GCA_001703475.1. Classification (NCBI taxonomy): domain Eukaryota; kingdom Metazoa; phylum Annelida; class Polychaeta; order Sabellida; family Serpulidae; genus Hydroides; species Hydroides elegans. The sequence goes on from LQRL01164158.1 coordinate 33,055, forward strand.
AAATAAACGAAAAACTTAATTCGAATAAATGAAATAGCGATAAATGTGATACGAATAAACGATTAAGATATTGAGAACAACAAGTGTCATCCCCAGTTAGATGGAAAGATATTTAACTACGATTTTTTTTCTGTCCGGCAATTCGTATGTTAGTCTCCTCTACTTAACGATGAGTTCTTTGCAAATTTGACAAGTCGATCAATAGATGCCATTTAAACCTTTTATTGTCATTTACGCTTAAAATCATATGCTAGAGATATAAGAAGCTACTTGATAATCCAAAGCCATGTCTATGAACTTTGATAACTTTTCTATAAATTTGTCACATGCTTTTTCTCGTTCATGCTGCTTACCAAACATCATAGGTACACGTAGTTTTGATCAAAATGGCACACATCGGAAACTAAATTAGGGGTTCTCTGTTTAGTGAAAATATATATAGATAGATTGATGTAGTGAAAACATGTTCCTCATTTAAATTAGTGTGTTACATTTGAAGTGTGTCACAACCTATGCAGGATCGAAACAACGATTTCAAAAATATTTGATATGGTCGTTTATTAATATTTTCTACCAACATAGATTAATTTTAAGTAGGAGTGAGCAGTTGTTATGCAGCGCCAACCATTTAGTATTTAGTTTGCGGCGAATAGGAACACATAATCCTGCTGGTTGTTTTTTAATGTTTCATTGAATTTGATATGGCACATGTATTTTAAATATTGATAATATTGAATTATGTCATTGTTTTTCATTCTACAATACTCTTAATCAAGGTATTTATCAATCACCCTATAAAACTGAACATATATATATATATATATGTTTGATGACAAATTAATGGCCCCGTTTTGCTTATCTGTAAACCTTTCACATATTTTATATGTTGGGTTTCCATGAATAAATATAGTTTACTTGGCACGTGCATAAATAATCAGAATCAAAATAAAAATGAGAGCCTGATTGTATAGGAACCACTTGAATTTTACCGAACTACCTTAACTAAATACATAATAGCCGTTTAGAATTTTGAATACTTATTACGGCACGCGTGCTTGGTCAGCGTTTTTGTATTAAAATACCGCGACACCTAAGGATCTATACACGAAAAGGGCATTCCATGAAGAATAACTGCTCTATCAACTATCTCTTTTATTTCTCATACAATTAACATGACAAATATGTAAGCAAACTAACATATATGAACCTACATCACCGTTCAGACAGGAATGGCGGGCGATATAGGAACAAAATAAAAAAAGCCAATTAAGATTTTTCGCACTTTATTCGACTAGGGGAATCGGCTATAACGTATAATGATTGTTAGAATATTTGGTTTTATTCATTTTAATATGACATTAGTAAATAATAAATCAACTATGAATTAAGATATTCAAGCACTATTATATATGGATACATGCGCCACTATAGAAAAGCTTAGATACTAGTTCTGTTTTTTTTTCAAAATAAAACCAATTTATTTATACTTAAAGAAGCGGTAGGAATTGGATACAAACAGTAATAAAACTGAATGAAAATGTATATTCGATAAACTGATTCTATAAAGGTGTATCCCTGTTCATAATGTTACTATCAGCCATGCATTGTCCTCTCTCCCGAATCTGAATGTTTTCGCACATTGGGCCATCTCCGTGTGTACACGTGCAGTTCTGCTTTATTACCTTGCGATATTGTCTGCTAAATAGCATGTATATTAGGAAATTTACGCTAGAATTCACACTATGGAAGGTATAAACATTTTCCGAAATAACAGAAGCAGGTTCTATATATCCTGAATAAAACAAAATATAACTCACAGGCCAAGGCAAGGTACACACAATAAACACGATATTCACAACTATGAGCACTTTAGTCGCACTGTTTCGCTGTCTATTAGCACGGATCGCGGTTTGTGGGAACTTTTTCATAAATTTTAATTTGATTATGAGTATTATTGTTAAAAATGTGATTATCAAAAGAGGTATGACACAAAACACTAACAGATCCACTATTATTAGGTACATCAAAAAAGATGATATTGATATTTCCTTATATGTTACAAATTGGTTTAAAAACAGAATTCTTTTTATCACTATTTCGGGTGTAAAGCATATTATTGAAAACATTATTGTTGCAACGAGATAATATCGTACTCTCGTGATTGAGCATAGTCTAACAGTTTTAAGTGGAAAACACACAGCAATGAATCTGGTTACCGTAAGCAAAACTGTAATACCGTTTGATGATAAGATTGCCATTTGTCTTACTTCAAATAAAATGTTCATAAAAGCAAAATCATGTGGTTTTAGATATGAAACCAAATAAATTTTCAAATATGTTAAATTTATAGTAACAATAACGAATGTATCTGCAATTGCCAATGATTTAAACAAGAACGTTGTCGACGTATTCTTCTTTTGTTTCTTGAATCCCCTAAATGCCGTTATATTTCCTATAATTCCAAATAATCCTATACATGCTCCCAGAATGCATAATCCAGCTCTAATTCTGGGAGCAAATTCCGTATAGTTATCCATATCTTTGTTTGTATGAGTTGGCTGCTATTTCTAAAACAAAAATGTTGACTTAAATTCAGAATTATGTATATAAAACACATGCAGATTCATAACCAATAATGCAATGTTTATTATAACCTTTATTCATAGTTAGTTTTATTTATAGTTTGATAATCCCTTATATATAAATCATTTGCACAGTCAAAAGTATATTTACATATATGTTTAATCAAGAATTAATCAGTTATCCAAACCTAATGAGCCTCATTCAGCACTGCACTTGATATAGTTTATTATCCCATTCTATCCAAATAGTGTGTTTGTCTTACCCGAATAACTCATTATTTTCCGCCGCAATAAGAGTTAAACTATCCATCGTTCAATTACGAATTTACGAAAAAAATGAATAATTGTGTATTCTAAGTCAAATTGCTCCAATTTGCAAGCATTGGAATTGGTTGACCGATTATAAACATTGAACAATTTAATCGTAAATGTTGGATATTGTTACAAAAGCGCGGGTTCTGATGATTTTAAAAGTCACAACTTATAACTGTTCTCTCCCAACTATCTCATTTATTGAAGCAGAACATACCAATGATAGTGGTCCCTTATCAGTTTTTTGCTCGAGACATATCATGTGAACTTTGAAATTCAATATTGGAGCACTCAAGTGGCACTCAAGTGGCAATGTTTCGCTGTTGATGTGGACAGATCGTTGTTTGTCGGAGCATTTTTATGAATTTGATACTGAGAATAATTGTCATAGCTATGATTATCATAAGAGCTATGACACAAAACACTATTGGTAGTAATATAGATAGATTTGTTAAATATGATTATTGCTGCCAGAACATGGACTGGAAATAGTAACACATCACGATATGTTTAGTTATGTAAGCAAAACAGTGATGCCGTTCGAAGATTAAGCTTCATATACAATGTTTCCAAAAGCAAAATCATGTTGTTATGATAGAGACACAAATCTAGTTCCAGATTTGTTAAAATTATAGTTGAAATGAAGAAAGTATAGTGAATTGCAAATAATTTAAACTAAACGACGTCGATGCATTTTTATTTTGTTTTCGGAGTTTGGAATCCTCTAAATGCTGTCATATTTACGATGATTTAAAAAATACGATGCATGATTTATCCATATCTAATCGTGGTGCTTGTTCCAGACATTTTTCCTTATCAGTGCCAACAGAATGATTTATGCAACATTAATATCAATTTAATTAAAAAAAAAATAATGAAGCACCAGTACACAATTATTATTGAAATGACATTTTTAATATATCATCTGCACACAGAGTTGATAATTTTGTTTAGCAAAAATTATAGTTTAGTAATTTTAGTAGTTGATAATCTGGCCTTCGATACGTTATGGAGGAAGGCCCTGTGGTATATGATGATCGCAATCGGTTTTAGACCCCCAACTCGTCTCTTTACATTGAGAGAGAGTGCGCCGTAGTCATTGATGGACAGTTAACTGAGTGATTCGCAGTGAAGATCGGCCTTACACAAGAATGCCTGCTATTACCCATTCTATTCAATATTTTCCTAGAATATGTCATGAAAGAACTGAAAAGCATGGATGTTACGCTCAAACTCCATGACAGTTTATCAATAGACACCAGATACGCAGACTATACCACCCTATCAGCTATTATCGAAAAACTGCAACTGTCATCCTCACAGCTCGAAAACGCATGACTAAAATTGGGTATGAAAATAAACGGCGCCAAATGTGAAATTAATTCCCCGAGTGACCAACGAATAGTCATCGACGGGGAAGAAGTAGAGCGAGTAGAAGAATTTTTATTCCTTGAAAGCATTATGCCAAATAGCGCTAAGGACGTTTTAAAGTGTAGAAGACTCTCATCGACGGCATTCGGCCGACTAAGAGAGGTCATTTGGAAAAAGAAGTCAATAAACAATGCCCTAAAGATACGCATAAACAATGCCCTAATAGTGCCCATAGCCACATGCGCATCCGAAACATGGACCTCGGATCAAGCAAAACGCGCAGACTCGAGGTGATCGAAATGCACTACCTAAGAGCCACCCTAGGGGTGAGAAAGGCTGAGAAATTAGCACATCCGCAAAAGCTTTCATATGAAAAGCACAATCACTGAAGTGGTAAAGCAAAGACAGGGGGTTTGGCCACAAGACACCCCCTGAAAGCTATGTCGCCAAAACATACCGAGAAGCTTTCTCAAATCCAAGACCGCGAGGCAGGCCACCCAAGAAATGGATCACCTTGGTGCGAAAAGACACAGGGTTCCCAATTGCTACCGCAGAGCGCAAATCATCGTACCGCGGTGATTGGCGTACAGTCAGCCGTCTGAAGAGAGCGAGGGGACGAAGAGTTCTGAGCATCTAGGTCAAGTCAATCTGGCCTTAGCCTTATTGATCTTATACGTGAAAATTTTTATTTTCATGCAAACAGAACTAGTTGACATATCCATATAATCCAAGAGAGTAATAACAAATTATTGCCAAGTCATGATGGTGAAATGATAAAACTATTCAAAGAGAGATACATGAAAAAAAAACAAATAGAAAATAAACTTTGTATATTCCCGTTGGATGCCTCAACAATTGAAAGTCTAGATCATTTTATGATTTGGTCATAATCATTGATTCACTTGCATTGAAAGAAATATTAATGGTGAATTGGCTAGCCCCCTCTCTTTCTCCCTCTCTCCCTCTCTCTCTCTCATTCTCCTCTGCCTCTTATTGTTGTAAATAGGCACACTTAAGCGGGTACCATTATTAAGTGAATGACAAACAATACGGTTGGTTCATTCCTTTTATCAATTCAAGTATCCAAAAGTAATAGCCAAAATACAGTCATGGCACTCGCACAATATTCAAATTGGTTAGTCGTTGAAATTGTACCAATTGCTCCAGCGTCTCGTAAGTCCAATAATAAGAGTTAGTAATAAATTACTAAAACCAAACTAATAAGTGTAATTGCATCCTGTTAGATGGTTTATGTGGGAAATATAGATCTTAAATTTGGTCCGTCTATCTGTCTGTTTGTTCGTTAGTATTTCTCACTTTATAATGAGTATTTAGTTTCCAAAACCTCCTCAGAGAGTTTAATAATTTATTACGCTTAGTACTATTGAATTTTGCTTGCTCACAGTTTGTTTGATTAATCGACTAACGATTGTTAAAATGACTGGTCTGTGTGTTGTGGAAAACGTCTATCTTACAATTGCACGTGAATTCGATACGTCATAGTATGATAAATAAGGAACAAATATTTTGCAACATGAACGCTTCAATTTGTAACGAAATCTTTCACGGACATCCCGCTGCTCTCTGATAGCATTTGTTTTTATTGCAATCACCAAAAGCGGCTGGATTTTAAATGCTGATATTGATCAACTATTTGTGTTCTCCTTCTTGATCACGGCTCTTACTGAGATGATATCTAAAAAACATTTTAAATGTACAGACGACTACGGGATCGATTATACCATATAAACTTTGATATAATATAAACAAATAATAACACAAAAACAAGAAATGTAAACTTTATTCAACACTGAAGAGATATTTCAACTACTTTGAAAACTCTTAAATCGACTGAGAGTTTTAATTGTTGGTGTATCTTCCTAAACGTGGTATATTTCAAAGGAAAGCAAAAGCAAACTTTATTTGTTTTATACATCATTGAGAATCTCATAAACACAGTCATCATAGCATTTAACACATGTAAATATAATAAAATGATGTCCGCATCCTATATGGGTGTTTCCCCGTTTTGATTGTTTATCCCAGATATTCGTTGTCCTCTGTTCAAAACTCGGTTATTTTCTCGCATTGTGATTTCCGGGCCTTTCCCGTGCAGACAGGAACATTGACAACTCTGTTTGACAATATTGCGATAGTGCCTGCTAAATAGCATGTAAATCAGAACATTAACACTCGAATTCACAGTATGAAAGAAAACTATAGTTTCACCAACAATGATAGATTCTACTGGGAATCTTAAGTACAATAAAAGTCCAGACACAGGCCAAGGCATGGTACACACAATGAATACGATATTCACAGCTATGAGCACTCGTGTCGCATTGCTACGCTGTTGGTTTGCATTGATTCGAGTTTGTCGCCGCCTGTTCACAATTTTTAATTTGATAATGAGTATTATCGTTATAGTTGTTATTATCAACAGAGGCAAGACACAAAATAGAATAGGAAGAAATACATTAGAATACATTAATATTAGATGCCAGGAAAATGTTTCGAAATATTGAAGATTGATTAATATTAATATAGCGGGAATGTAACAGGCTAATGAAACTGTTATTGTCACAGCGAGACTATATCGTACTCTTTTGATTGAGCACAGCCTAACAGTTTGAAGTGGAAAACACACAGCAATAAACCTTGTAACAGTAAGCACAACCGTTATACCATTCGATGACAGAATCGCCATAAACCTAAAACTACCAAAAACAAAATCAACTCCATTCAAGTCCAGATAAAACATTGACTGGTCCAAATATGTAGTAAAAATAACGAATGTATCCGCAATTGCCAATGCTTGAAACAAAAACGATGTGGAAGTATTTTGTTTTTGTTTCACAAATCCTCTAAATGCTGTTATATTTCCCATTATTCCAAATAATCCGATACATGTTCCTAGTATGCTTAAGCCAACTCTGAGCTTTGGACTTATTTCACTATATGTTTCAAAATCCATGTTTATTTTTTCCTTATTTATTTGTACCAATGGTGCGGAGAACTAGTAACAATGTCATTTTAGCTTAAAATAGTTCACTAAAATAGCGTTTTTAACACAAAAGTATATTTTGAAACATGGTTGCATGTGTGGAGCTTTGAACCTACTGCAATATATGTTTAAAAATATATGGTTATTTTGTCCTTCTTTATTTGTATCAGTGGTGCGGAGAACGAGTAGCAACGTCAGTTTAGCTTATAATTGTTCACTAAAATAGCGTTTTAACACAAAAGTATATGGTTGTATATTTATAATCAAAGCGGCATTAATCGCAATGAATTGGTGTAATATCATCGATGTTTTCCTGATTTTATAAATATATCCTCTTTTGTGAAAGTAAGTTATATTTTTATGTAATCCAACCTGTAACCTTTATGAATTTTATTTTGCACTGCAATTACACAGTTTAATCATTCATTCTTATACAAAATACGCTAGACTCATAGCGTAACAACCCAAACTACTCTTGATAGCTGTGTTTTAATACGGTTAATACATTCAATTCATACCTATTATCCATTTATGTTGTCAGTAGTTTCAATACCGGTCCCCTATCAACAAAATTTGCTCAAAATCATTTTTTGTACTTTTGCTATGTAAAATAATAAATCATGGAAGACAAGCAGGATCTCAAATAAAACTGATATAGTTTCAAAAATAATATTCGATCCTTGCAAGGAATGTACACGATATATCTTGCATCATATTATTTCGTGTTCGATCACTAAAATATATATCATTTACTTTTGTAGACTTGCTTACTTAAATATTTTACTAATCATAACGCTAGTAGACAAGTATAGAATCGGAGCATAGAGGCATAATAACTTGATATGCAAATTAAGCAGCCTTTTTTAGAATAAACATTAGACACGTTGGATGTGGCTAGGAATTGTACCACATTTTGGACAATCCATTTTTAATTGATGAATACCAGGCTGTCTAAGATAGTATAGTTTGATAAACCAAGCCCATATGTGGAATCGTTTTTTTTTCTAATGTCTCACTACTAAGTCCATAGCACATGGTGTGATCGATATTGTTTTTATTTATTTTTGAGTCTGAGAGACAGCATATGTGTGTAATAGCGACAAACAATATTGCCATATACAATGTTGAAATACCTTTTGTAAAGTGTATGTATGCGAATACACACCAGCCCAAACAGTGCAAATAACAAACAAAATAAAAAACAAAACAAAAATAAAAAACTTGATGTGCGGCCGAGACATGACTCGTGGTTACGGTCGCGCAGACAGTGTCGCTGAAAGATCCACCAATGTGATATGTGATTTCCTTAGCTATAAATTGCGGATTTGATTACTCCAATACAGCAGTCTTTAAACTCGGATTCAACAACCATTAAATAGGTAATGTTGTTAAGGTATGAATTTAAGAGAAGGTGTGATCATGGCTGATCGAATAATGCTTCAATATTTGACGATTTCATTGAATAGCTATTTTTCTCACTTACAATATTTATGTATTTAACTATCTCTGTGCTGTAAATATTTTGGTTGCACCGGTGATCAGTATTAAGAATAGGATAAAGCAAAGTTAGTCTATTTATGTTTTTTTTTAATTTTGAAACGTTCATTGGGCAGTCGAGGCAACCGTACAAAATTAAAATAAATAAAGTTGACCGGAATTTTTACAAACCATTATTGAAAACAATAATGTAACAAATATAAAAAGCTGTCAATCGAATGTTTTATACCTTTAAATTAAAATGATCTTTGTAACTGATGGCCTGATTGAATTTTCAAGTGTTAAAACACATCAAAAGAAATTGAGGCACCTAATTTATCGTAACATAAGTTAATGTATAAAATAATTAGATTCCTGCATAAACATTGTTTATATTATGCATTCAATATCGGCTATAATCACTATGTCGATTTCAAAATAGATATAGGCTCAATTTGTGGCTCAATTTATAACAATTGCACTACCATCATGAATGTCAAATAATAAGGTTAAGCACTAAATAGCTTAAACCAAATAGGTGAAATTATCCCCAGTCAGATGGTGGGTATGGGACACACATGACTGAAAATCTATCTGCTCGTCCGTTCATAACAATGTTTTCTTTTAGATTCTACACCTTTTAAAATAGAAATCCTTTAAGTGATTTACCCATTATTTTTAGGCATCAAGCTTATTAATTGCTTAAGTATCCGACCAACGATCTTGCTTACTTGTACATCTGACTTACAATGTAAGATTATATATCCAAAATGTATACTTTTTTATTTAGCATTGACCTTCGTGTTTTTGCGATGTCATTGTATGTACCTTATGCATAAAGGGTATTCTTGTCGAGTTAACATATATAGAGTCTATATGTATTGAAGTAAGGGACTGTCGCGGTCATTTGATGAACAATCTATAAATATGAAAGTGTATCAAGAGTTCAGCATGATCGATTAGATCAGTAAAATTTGCAATTTAAAAAAAATAAGAATCATCTAAAAAAGTTTTCTTATGCAAACTGAGGTGATATCTAAATCAACAATTGCAAAATAATATGTGTAAACGGCTACTAAATCGAATATACCACATATTCTTTTATATGACTTATAAAAATAATAACAGGGAGTCAAGAAATATAAACTTTATTCATTTTTGAAATGAAATTTTAACCACTTTCAAAACTAAAATGAGATTAGCTCGTAAATCGACAAAGATGCATTTTTTTACATTTTAGCTACTAACATATAGTGCAATTTAACGAAAAACACAAACAAAATATATTTGCTTATTTTGTCATAGCAATATACATAAAATATTATCATGACTTTTTACATATGCATTTTTGATAAAAGTAGGTCCGCATCCTATATAGCTGTTTCCTTATTTGTGTTGTTCATGCCGGGTATTCTTTGTCCTCTGTCTAAAACTCGGTCATTGATTTTCATTGTAGTTCCATGTTCTGCCGTTTGTAAACACTTACACTTACAGTTCTGTTTGACAACCTCGCGATATTGCTTGCTAAATAGCATGTAAATTAGAAAATTTATGTTTGAATTCACAATATGAAAGAACAATACAATATCAAAAACAAATAAAGACTGTATCTTGTATCCTGCGTACCACAAAATCCTAGACACAGGCCAAACATGGTACACACAATAAACACGATATTCACAGCTATAAGCACTCTTGTTGCACTGTTTCGCCGTCTATTTGTATTTCTTCTAGTTGGTCTCCGCTTGTTCAGGAGATGTAATTTGATTATAAGTATTATTGTTATAGTCGTGATAATCAACAGAGGGAAGAGACAAAACAGAATAGGTATAATTATATCACCATAAATCGTAACAAAATGATAGAGTGGTTGTGTAACTCATCCAAAATCTAGAAGATTCATCAATATCTGACCCACCATATTTGGTATATAGCATAATATTGAAAATATAATTGTTGCAGCGAGATAATAACGCACTCTTGTGATCGAACATTGTCTTGAAGTGTGAAGTGGGAAACACACCGCGAGGAACCTGGTTAACGTAAGTAAAACTGTTATACCATTTGATGACAGAATCGCCATATACCTAAGACTACTTAGGACGGCATTCAAAACAAAATGAACTCGATTTAAGTCCAAATAAAGCCTTGACTGGTCTAAATATATTGTGAAAATAACCAATGTATCGGCGATTGCTAATGCTTGAAACAAAAAATGATGTAGATGTCTTTTGTTTTTGTTTCACGAATCCTCTAAAAGCTGTTACATTTCCTATTATTCCAAATAATCCGATACATGCGCCTAGTATGCTTAAGTCAGGTCTAAGATTCGGACCTACATTATATAATTCCAAATCAATCACATCCATGTTTATTTTGTCCTTGTTTATTTGTATCAATGGTCTGGAGAATTGGTGGCAACGGCAGTTAATCTTGAAATATTTAACTAAAAGAGCGTTGCAATTGGTGCATATTCATAACCAATGCGGCATTAATCGAAATAAACCGGCATTTAATATAAATGATGTCCTTTTAAACCTGATTTTAGAAAATGTTTCTTCTGTCAAAGTAAGTTATATTCACACACTATACAACCTATATGAATTTCATTTGGCACTGTAATTACACTGTTGAATCAGGCATTCTTATACAAAATACACTAGACTCATAGCGTAACAGCCCAAACTACTCTTGATAGCTGTGTTTTAATACAATTTAAACATTCAATCCGGCATCCAACTATATATTCCAAATAAACCCAAACTTAAACGCACGAATTTAATAACGAACCATACCAATTACAATCAATAAAAAATGTTTTTCGTTTTGATGTTTGAATCAATTGTGGCTTTTAAAGTTTCTAATATGCCATTTTAAAAAGTTGAAAGCTAAAATAAGTTATTTTCATTGAATGCTTGCCTATTATCCATTTTCGTTGTAAGTGATGTCCATACTGGTCCCGTATCCATATATTTTACTCAAAAACTTTTACTGGTGTTATACAATATCAGGATAAACCTTCTCTTCTCGTACTCATTTGCTCCCATATAAAATCATACATTTCAATTCAGTATCAAGCTTACATTTTAATAACACTCTTTCATGTGATCAATCTCTCTTTTGTCTTAGTTTTTTTACTTGAGGGAATTTTATTTACATTATTCGGGCGGTTGTGCAATTTTTCCAATTATCATTTGAACGTTATTTCTTGAAAGGCCAAACTCATTTTATCTAACATCATATTATTTGGAATTCAATCACTATTATATATTATCATGTAAATGTGTATGTAAATAAATGTCTTTGCATAAGTAGTGTTCGATTCATATAGTGCTAGTAAAATATAACATTGAGACATGGTGGGTAAATAAGTTGATATGCAACGTTATCAACTTCTTTTAGAAGAACAATTTGACACGTGGGATGTGGCTTAGGGTATTTTCACACTGAAAGCGACTAGGCGCGGCAAGCGGCATTATTTTTTAGTTCTTTAATGGCTCCGTTTGCTATGCAACGTTAGCAACTTCTTTTACAAGAAAAACATGCCACGTGGGATGTGGCTAAGGGTCTGCTCACCCGGAAAGCGACAAGGTGCGTCAATCGACAATATTCTTATATGTTCTATATAGGTTCCTGTTGCTAGTCCTATAGAGCATATGACTATATTTCCTCTTACCTCTTATCATATATCCCTCTCTCTATCTCTGTGATGTAAATAGGAAGGTTGAACCGATGATCAGTATTAAGTAAATGATAAAGCAAAGTTAGCCTATTTGTGCATTTTATTAAAGTGTTGGAACGTACAAAGGGGCAGTCACGGCACCCGCTCAAAACTTATATAAATAAAGTTGACTGGAATTTTATAAACCATTTTGGAAAATACCGTATCATAAAAACCAAAAAGGC
>LQRL01164158.1:45715-66339 GCA_001703475.1 Hydroides elegans
TCTAATTACCTTTAAGTTTATTCGATCTTTGTAAAGGCCTTTCAAGTGTTTAACATTAATAAAAACGTCAAAAGAGATTGGGGCGCTTAATTTATCGTAACATAAATGAATGTATAAAATAATTCAATTCATGATAAATATTGTTTATATTATGCATTCAATATCGGCTATATTCGCTATGTCGATGTCAAAATGAATAAAGGCTCAATTTGTGGCTCAATTTATAACAATTGCTCTACCATCATAGATGTCAAATAATAAGGGTTAGCACTAAATAGCTTAAACTGTTTGTCTATATGTCTGTCCGTTCATTATAATATGTTTTTGTAGATTCTACACCCTTTTAAATAGAAATTCTTAAAGAATTTTACTCATTTATTTATACCATTTACACCAAGCTTATTGATTGCTTAAGTATCCGATCAACGATCTTGTTTACTTGTACATTTGACTTACAATGTGAGATTATATTAACCAAATATATATCTATTTATCTATCATATTTTTGCGATCACATTGTATGTAACTTATGCATAAAAGGTATTCTTGTCGAGTTTACATAGATATATGTATTGAAGTTAATGACTGTTGCAGTCATCTGACGTACAATCTATGAATATGAGAGTGTGTCAAGAGTTCAGCATGGTCGATTGGATCAGTAAAATTTGCAATTTAAGAAAACATCTTAATAAGTTTTCTCACGCAATAATGCACGCCTTGTAGAGTATATATGTTAATCAATGGAGGTGATAAAGAAATCTATATTTTGAAATGTGATAAATAAGGAATTATTGCTATGAAACGACAACGTAGTTAGCAATTATGTGAACGGAGTTTCAACTGTTTCTCGATAACATCTAGTGCTATTGCAAGTAAAATGGCGCATGGATTTTAAATGCTGATATTGTTCAACTACATGAGATTTCTTCATTGATCTATATTTTTATTGAGTTGATATCTAAATCAACAATTACAAAAGAATGTGTAAACGGCTACTAAATCGAATATACCACATATTCATTGGTATGACTTATATAAATGATAACACGGAAACAAGCAATATTAACTTTATTTAATGCTGAAATAAGGTTTCAACCACTTTCAAAACTGAAAACGAGATTCGCTCCTAAATCCACTATGAGGCATTTTTTACATTCAAGCTACTAAAATATAGTGCAATTTAACGAAAAACACAAACAAAATATATTTGCTTATTTTGTCATAGCAATATACATAAAATATTATCAAAACTTTTGTACAAATGCATTTTTGATAAAAGTAGGTCCGCATCCTATATAGCTGTTTCCTTATTTGTGTTGTTCATGCCAGGTAATGTTTGTCCTCTGTCTAATGCTCGGACATTGTTTTGCATTGTGGTTCCATGTTCTGCTGTTTGTAAACACTTACACTTACAATTCTGTTTGACAACCTCGTGATATTGCTTGCTAAATAGCATGTAAATTAGAAAATTAATGCTTGAATTCACAATATGAAAGAACAATACATTATCAAAAACAAATATCGATTGTATCTTGTATCCTGCGTACCACAAAAGTCTAGACACAGGCCAAGACATGGTACACACAATAAACACGATGTTCACAGCTATAAGTACTTGTGTCGCATTGTTTCGCCGTCTATTTGCATTAATTCTGGTTGGTCTCCGCTTTTTCAGGAGATGTAATTTGATTATAAGTATTATTGTTATAGTCGTGATAATCAACAGAGGGAAGAGACAAAACAGAATCGGTAGAAATATATCACCGTAAATCCAAACAAAATGATAAATCGTTTGAGTAACTCCTTCAAAACCTAGAAGATTCATCAATATCTGACCCACCATATTTGGTATATAGCATGCTATTGAAAATATAATTGTTGCAGCGAGATAATAACGAACTCTTGTGATCGAACATAGTCTTGAAGTGTGAATCGGGAAACATACCGCTATGAGCCTGGTTAACGTTAGTAAAACTGTTATACCATTTGATGACAGTATCGCCATATACTCTAAACTATTTAAAACAGGTCCAAAAGCTGGAATAAAATTTAAATCAATAAAATCTGACCAAATGGTTAAAATAACAAATGTATCTGCAATTGCCAAAGCTTGAAACAAAAACGTTGTCGATGTATGTTTTGTTTGTTTCTTGAATCCTTTAAACGCTGTTATATTACCAATTATTCCAAGTAATCCTATGCAAATGCTTAAAGTGAATCTTCCAACGGCAATACCGTCACGTAATTTATCATATCTTTCCAAATCCGTTTCATAATCCATGTTCCTATTTGTATCGTTGCTCTGACTCATTATCGATTTTAAAAGTTAATTGAGCTGAAAATGTTAATTACGGTGATACTTATTTCATAGCACAGATATCCTTTGAATTAACAGTATATATTCATGTTCGTGCTGACTTTGGCTGCAACCACATGATATTGATAATTGTTTTTTTTCTATGTCAACGTACATTTATTTTTAAACTCATTTGCACAAATATTCATGAATTCTTTAATTTACTCATCATCTGACGAACGTAAACTTGTTTACGAATGATATTTTACACATTCATGAAACAAACCGAGGTAGCTCTTAATAATCTATAATGCTACGGGTTATGCGTTTAATAGTGCCACCGATTATCTCAACGAAAATAAAAACAACTGGTTTATTTTATTTCAAAAGGCGCTTTTTATTTAACTCAAATTGCTCATCTATGTAGGTGTAACATTGCTTGACCCATATCTTATGTTTAAATTGTTAATCAATCATTGTATATTATTACAATAATGCTGCCTTTGATGATTTTAAAGTTGCTATTAGTCATTGATATAATTGAGGTGCTCTAAATATTTGCCAATCAGATATTTATAGCACCAATGGTGGGCATAATCACCCATTTACCCGTAGCGTGTTCAACATCTCGATTGCTTTTATCTGGACGGGGTAATTTTGATTAATGAAAAGTTTGTTTGTTATGATGAATCTATCGCATAGGTAATTGTGGAAATTATGCTCAAATTTCAAAGCTTTGAAATTGAGAACAATGGGCTTTAACAATTCTAGGCATTCTTTACAAAATGCGGGCAATAATCTTTACTAATCAAGCTGTCAATCTTTTCACAAGGGACTACAATGTTCCCTATAGAAACTTTATATGAATCAATTCTATATGTTATGATATATTTTATAGACTGTTTTAGAATATATGTAACATATCTATTTAAATGCATATCTGTGCTTAAAATTTAATGGTTTATTAAAGTGTTTTCTAAATAGCTGTACGAATGTTGTCTTCAAGTTGAAGCTTTATTAATGTGGTTTGGGTAAAATTATCGAAACGTTTACAAAAGAATGATTATTGCTAAAACTTATACTGGCAAGCAGCTCTAATGTTATAATTGCTTAATGAAAACAGGCTACTTGATATTTTGCTGTATTAATCAAATGTAATGACAAAACCAATATCATGTCAAGGTATTTTGGTATTAAGCTATCACCTATAAAATTATGTTTCCTCAGTACAGATCCCCAATCAACGTGTAATGACTCAGGTCTTGAATAAGCAATATATCATCAACAAACTTTAGCATACCCGATCCTCAATCATATGTAATGATAATACTGAGTCTCTATACAGGAATAGATGAATATATTACCTATATGGCATAGCAGAAACAATAGCTGTATAGTAGAATCTACTCTAATATCCCTGCATAAGTTTTTTCTAAACCGAATTACACTTTTTTCACCAAAATACCGTATAATCTATAAAAAAAAACTTGAATTTAAAATTGAGTAAATTGTTTGATTGTTAAAACGATCAATCAATCATGAGCGATGTGCTTACAATGGTGCTTGGTTTAAACCTTATAAATGTTTGCCCATTATCTATTCATGTGGCAAGAAGCTTCCATAGTGGTCCCCTATCAACATTTCCTCTAAATCTAAAACGGTTGCTTAGAAACATATGGTCTATTTTAATTTATTTTTGTTAATATAACTTATATAGCATAAAACACAACCGAGCAACAGGTAAACTCCAATGAAAATGTTAAAAAGAAATACATTCATTTTTAGTATTACGCAATAGGCTTACTGCATTTTTATCGTATACAAATGTAGGAATAGATTGGATAATAGATGATTTATGAATAAGAACTTTGTTTAGCCAAATAACTGTTTAAGAGTTCTGCATTGAACCATCGAATACTCATAAGTTTAACAATTTTCCCTTGTTTGCACTTTTTTACCATATAAAATATTTTCAAAATATGATTAATACCATTTTTGTTTCAATCTCAGATTTTATACATGAAACCTATATATAGATATATAGTTCTATCGAGTTTAATAATAACAAAGACACACTCACCGTTTTTTTTATATATTCGATATATTCAATGTCCCTGATATCAATTGTTCAGACCCATGCATGACAAAAACATGAAAGGATGCAATCCTATTTTTGATAACAAAGCCCTACTTTAAAAAAGCAACATTCAAACCTTTCTGTTATTCGACAGAAAAAACGGGATTATACATGACATATGGTTCAGCAAACAGTGAGCTTGTTTTATGATAAAGTTATCTGCTACAAGGCTACACATATATCCGTTCACACTCGCTCCCGGAGTCTCATCGATATTTCATTTCGACAAATTGTTCTTACTAATATGTAAGGTTGCGACTGTTTGTTTAGTTTGAAACAAAGCATACCCTGTGAAATAATCAGTGCCAATTGTTCGGTCAGGCGGTCAAATGGTCTAGAAATCCTAATTGAATGCTTTGGAATATCGGCCGACTTGTTACATGTTTGTTATTAATGTATGTGACCTAATAAATGTTGGCGTTTCTACTCTGACAAGAAGGGAGATCCCTAAACCGTTTCTGAATAGTGATAATAGTTTGTTATTTTTTTTTAAACATTATAACCAGTAAACGTAAAATGTTATATCAAAGCCGTAAGGCAATTACAAATGTGGCAAGTATCGATATATACTGCTACTCTATTGTAGTTGACTTTTATATAGCATCAAAAAGTTCATTTAGCGTAGGCGATGGCTTTCACACTATCGATGTTTAGAAAAATGAGAAGAAGCTAATTATCATATTTTGGTTTTCACACTATCGATGTTTAGAAAAATGAGAAGAAGCTAATTATCATATTTTGGTTTTCACACTATCGATGTTTAGAAAAATGAGAAGAAGCTATATATCATATTTTATGCGATGCATGGTGATATCTAAATCAGGCTGTTTACATTCAATATCTATAATGGTCGATTTGTTGTTGCCAATACATTTACTAGAAGATAATGGCTCATTTTACGACAATTACTCTCGTATAATTTCCATTGTCCGGGTTTGCACTCTATGCTTGAAAATAAACAAAAACACGATAATTATACCATGTCATATGAAGCGATATATGATGGAGTCCTTTCTTCTGTCCATCGACCTGTCTGATTGTCTGTCTTACTTAACGGTTGGTATTGGCGTATGCACAGCTAGGATCGCTAGAATAAATTAAAATAGTTTGTCTAGCTAATAAAGACAGGTTACATATATGCAAAACAAATGTCTTTTTTTTGGATTGACCAAACAGCGTAAAAAATACTAGCCTCTGAACTAAGTGAAATGTTTTGTTTACTGTTGTTTGTCATTTTGTCTAAAAACATTTTGAAAAATTGTAATATTATTTTGTTGTTTATATTGCCTAAAATGAAAGATTGTGGTCCACCACAAAGTCCATGTCTTTATACATTACGGAGTGTTTTATATAGCAATTAAATTGGTGCAATTATGTTTATATTCATATAACTTACAATGAAATATGAGGTGAATCAGGATCTTAGCATGATTGATAAGAATGGTCCAAATAAAACTTAGAAATAGTCAAACTAGGATTTTTGAATCACTCTATCATACGTTGCTTTTTATCATTCGATACGTTACGCATTGATAATTAAGCCAGTGTTGTGCCACGTCAACGCTTTTAATTTGTTGTTGCAAAATAATGTGCACATGGGATACTACTGGTTTCTGCTAGTATCTCGTTAAAGTATATATGTACTTGCGCATGCACTTTTTCATGTTGGTCTTATTGTTGAAATACATCTATTTGTCATGTTTTGTATTTTTAAATGCGCTTAAGAAGGGTAATGAAAGAGCAATATGAAGCATTATAAAAAAAACTAATAACTATGATAACATGTTTGATTTTTTTTCTATATAATAAAATACATATAATTCGTTGAAATATAATATATTAATTTTACTCAACATTAAAGAGTAAATTCAATTACTATCAAAACTGAAAACATAAAACGACTAAGATGCTAGTCTTAGTTTAACTACTTTAATATAATATATATTGATAGAAATACAAGAAAAATATATTATCTTTATTCCATCGTTTTGTATATATATAATTATACATAGTTAATTAAGCTATGCATGATATTTATAAGCGTGTTTCCTTATTTGCGTTGTTGCAATCATCTTTTTGTTGTCCTCTGTTCATAGCACGAATATTTTCTCGTATTGTCGTTCCCTCTCCTTGTGTGTGTAAACATAAACACTGACAGTTCTGCATCACTACCTTGCGATATTGCTTGCTAAATAGCATGTAAATTAGAAAATTACAACTTGAATTCACTACATGAAAGAAATATTTAGCCCATCCAACAATTAAAGCGTACACTATGTACCCTGTGAACCACAACAGTATAGATACAAGCCAAGGCAATGTACACACAATAAACACAATATTCACAACTATGAGCACTTTAGTCGCATTGTTTCGCTGTCTATTTGCACGGATCGGTGTTTGTGGGAACTTGTTCAAAAATTTTAATTTGATTATGAGTATTATTGTTAAAGTTGTGATTGTCAGAAGAGGTATAACACAAAACACTAACGGTTCCAATATTATTAGGTACATCAAATAAGATGATATTGATATTTCCTTATATGTTACGAATTGGTTGTGAATCAGAATTCTTCCTATCACTATTTTGGGTATAACGCAAAATATTGAAAACATTATTGTTGCCACGAGATAATATCGTACTCTCGTGATTGAGCATATTCTAACAGTTTGAAGTGGAAAACACACAGCTATCATCCTGGTTACCGTAAGCAAAACTGTAATACCGTTTGATGAAAGTATTGCTATATGCCTTGTTTCAAATAAAGTGTTCATAAAAGCAAAATCATGTTGCTCTAGATATGAAACCAAATATATTTTCAAATTTGTTAAATTTATAGTAACAATTACGAAGGTATCTGCAATGGCCAATGATTTAAACAAGAACGACGTCGATGTATTCTTCTTTTGTTTCTGGAACCCCCTAAATGCCGTTATATTTCCTATAATTCCAAATAATCCTATACATGCTCCCAGAATGCATAATCCAGCTCTAATTCTGGGGGCTAATTCCGGCAAAATCATAATTTAAACACGAACGACCACGATATATTCCTTTTCTTTGAATCCTCCAAATGCTGTTATGCTTCCGATTATTCGAAACAAAATCCGATTTATGCGCATAGAACGACTTATTTAAGTTTTTTGAGCTAGTTCCAGATAATTTTCCTAATCAATATCTGTATATGCATCGGTGTACCGACGAAAAGTTGTCAAAGTCAATGCAGCATGATATATGCAGCATTAATATTTTTCATTACAACATTTTATATTTTGGATCACCAGTTCATAATTATCATTGTAACGGCATTGATGACAATTCTTTGAATATAATTTGCACACAAATTCAGTAAATTAAATCAGTAATTTTATTTTAGTTACAGTAATGGCACCCGTATACTGTTTCAATAGATATTTGTGTAGTTTGTATCAATTGCGCCTGCATCTCGTAGTAATAAGGGTAAGAAAAAAAGTGACGAAAACCAACAAACAAGTGTAATTATACCCTGTCAGATGGTGGATGTGTGAAATATACATCTAAAATGTTGTCCGGCTATCTATCTGTCGGTTCATACGTCTGTCTCACCTAGCAATGATCATTTGTTAGGTTCCAAAACTTCATCAATTGGAGTAAAAAGATAATTGAATCATCAAATATGCTTTATATTATTAAAGTTTTGCTTTTTCATGGTTTGCTTGATTAATCTACTTACGAATGATTCAATTAATGTCATGTGTGCTGTGCAAAACGTGTATCTTAAAATTTCACATGAATTCGATACTTCATAGTATGATAAATGAGAATAAACATATTTTGCTCTGTGAATGCTTCAATTTGTAACGACAACTTGCACGGAGATTCCGCTGTTTTCTGATTGCATATATTCATATTGCGATCAAAATATTGAATGGATTTTTAACGTTGATATTGTTCAACTATTTGTGTTATCTATCATTAAGCGGGATCAATTAACAGGATCTTTTATACCATATTTACTTCGCTATAATATTTATTAGTGATAACACATAGGCAAGAAATTCAAACTTTATTCGACACCGAACTATTTAGAAAATCGAAACTTTTAAATCGAATGAGTTTTAATTTTCTTCTTACATTTAGTATTTTTTAAAGGAAAGCAAAGGCAAAATATATTTATTTTATACATCATAAAGAATTTCATTAACACAGTTATCAAAATATTTAACACATGTAAATATAACAAAATGATGTCCGCATCCTATAAGGGTGTTTCCCAGTTCGGATTGTTTATTTCATGTATTCTTTGTCCTCGGTTCAACACTCGGTCATTTTCTCGCATTGTGATTTCCGCTCCTTTCCTTTGTATACAGGAACATTTACAACTCTGTATGACAACGTCGCGATATTGTCTGCTAAATAGCATGTAAATCAGAACATTAACGCTCGAATTCAGAGTATGAAAAAACAATATAGTATCAGCAACAATTAAAGATTGCATTCCATATCCTATGAACCTTAATAGTCTAGACACAGGCCAAGGTATGGTACACACAATAAATATAATATTCACAGCTATGAGCACCCGTGTGGTATTGTTTCGCTGTCGCCTTGCATGGATTCTTGCTTGTCGTCGCTTGTTCACAATTTTTAAATTGATTATGAGTATTATTGTTATAGTTGTTATTATCAACAGAGGTAAGATGCAAAAAACAATCGGAAGGTATACGTTAATGTACATTAATCCAAGCCAAGATAATGGTTTGATATATTGCGGATTGATCAATAATATTATATCGGGAATAAAGCAGGCGATTGAAACCGTGATTGTTACAGCGAGACTATATCGTACTCTTTTGATTGAACATAATCTCCCAGTTTGAAGTGGAAAACACACAGCAATAAACCTGGTGACAGTAAGCAAAACTGTTATACCATTCGATGACAGAATTGCCATATACCTAAAACTACTAAGGAAAGAACTCAAAACCAAATAAGTTTGATTCACGTCCAGATAAAAAAATCTTGATGCGTCTGGAAATATACTGAAAATAACGACTGTATCCGCAATTGCCAACGCTTGAAACAAAAACGATGTAGGTGTCTTTTGTTTTTGGTTCATGAATCCTCTAAATGCTGTTATATTCCCGATTATTCCAAATAATCCGATACATGCTCCTAGTATGCCTAGGCCAGTTATGAGCTTGTAATTTAGTTCAAGAAATGATTCCCAATTCATCTTTATTTTGTCTTTGTTAATTTGTATAAGTGGTCTGGAGGATGAGTAACAACGTCTGTTTAGATTTAAATATTTCACTATAATAGCGATTTTAGCATAATAGTATATTTTAGAATATCAGTGCGACAATGCGTCAATAATCATAATATATTATTATGTATATTATTACATCAATGCAATTTTTTCCTGATTTTAGAAATGTATCCTCTTCTGTTAGAGTAAGTTATATTGACATTTAATCCAACATGTAATCTATATACATTTCATTTGGCATTGCTATTACACGGTTAAATCAATCATTCTTATGCGAAATACGCTAGACACATAGCGCAACAACCCAAACTACTCTTGATAACTGTGCCTTAATAAAATTTAAACATTCAATCCGGCATCCGACTATAAATTCTAAATAAAAACAAACTTAAACGCACTTGAATTTAATTGCGAATTATACCAATGTCAATAAATAAAATGATTTTCGTTTTGATGTTTGAGTCGATTGTGGCCATTAAAGTTTCAATCATGCCACTTCAAAAAGTTGAAAGCTAAAATAAGTCATTTTCATTGACAGCTTGCCAATTATCCATTTTTGTTGTAGGTGTTGTCCATACTGGTCCCGTATCCATATATTTTATTCAAAACATTTTAATTTTGTAATACAATATAAGGATAAAACTTATTTTCTTGTACTCATCTGCTCCCATACGAAACCATACATTTCAATTCAGTATCAAGCTTACATTTTCATAACACCCTTTCATGTGATCAATCTCTCTTTTGTGCTAGCTTTTATTTGAGGGCATTTTATTTACATTGTTCGGGTTGTTGTGCATTTTTCCAATTATCATTTGAACATTATTTCTTGAAAGGCCTAACTCATTTTATCTAAAATCATTTTTTTCGGTGTTGAATCACTAACATATGTTATCATGTACATTTGTATGTAAATAAATGTGTTTACATAAGTATTTTTGTAAATCATATAGTGTTAGAAAATATATAGCATTGAAACATAGTCGGTGAATAAGTTTTTTTTGTTTTTATTGTATATTTGGTATTTTTCATTTATAACGTACATTTACATTCATACAGACAGGAAAACATAGACATGACAAAACAAAAACACGACAATACAAAATGCTTCTATTATACTTGCAAAATGAAAAGTTTCATCGACATAATTATTAAAAAACTATCTAAATAGCACTGTTATGGCTTATTAATTGAAATATATTTACAACTAGATTTAACAAGTGTCTTGTGGTTGTTCCATTTTACAGAGAAGTATTTCTCAGCAAGAGAGTTTTTTTTCAGCTACAATACATATGAATATTCTTTTCAATAGAGTTTCGATAAAAAATTGTTTCTCTTGACCTCGCGTTTCGCATATATACATCTTAACAATAACACACAACATATTAACTGCCTTATCATACGTTCCAAATAAAAACTCGTCTCTACTTAATCCTTGAAAAGTCCTACAGTTTAACGCAGAACGTACAGTGTTTAACCACATCTTCGTTGTCTGGCATTCACACAAAGCATGAACTAGTGTGTCTTCGACATTAAAATTATTCTTTTTACAGTAAGTACACAGGTTTGATTCACGGATTCCCCATTTTTAAAGATTTGTAGCGCAGTTAACAATATTATGTACAATTTTGAATTTGAAAGCTAATAGCCGTGGATCTCTGGTAGATTTTTTGCAGAGGTTCATGCTGTTAAATAATCTGGGTGAATAAGTTGCTATGCAACGTTAGCAGCTTCTTTTAGAAGAATAACTTGACACGTGGGATGTGGCTAAGGGTCTGTTCACACAAACAGCGACAAGGTGCGGCAAGCAATATTCTAATATGTTCTTTATAGGTTCCTGTTGCTAGTCCTAAACAACATATGACTATATTTTCTCTTACCTCTTATCATCTATCCCTCTCTCTATCTTTGTGCTGTTAATAGTTAGGTTGAACCGATGATTAGTAAATGATTAAGCAAAGATAGCCTATTTATGCCTTTTATTAAAGTTTTTGAACGTATATAGGGGAAGTCACGGGACCCCGCTCAAAATTAATATAAATAAAGTTGACCGGAGTTTAATAAACTATGTTTGAAACAACCAGAAAAGGCAGCCAATCAAATGCTAATTACCATTAAGTTAATTTGATATTCGTTAATAAAAGGCATTTAAAGTGTTTTAACATTAATACAAAGATCAAAAGAGATTGAAGCCCCTAATTTATTGTAACATAAGTTAATGTATTAAATAATAAATTTCCTGCATAAACATGGTTCATATAATGCATTCAAAATCAGTTATAATAGCTTGTCGATGTCAAAATAAATAAAGGCTCAATTTGTAGCTCAATTTATAACAATCGATCTACCATCATGAATGTCAAATAATATGGGTAAGCACTAAATAGCGTCAACCAAACAGGTGAAATTATCCCTACTCAGATGGTGGATATGGGACACACATGACTGATAGTATGTTTGTCTATATGTCTGTGCGTTCATTATAATGTGTTTTTGTAGATTATATACCCTTTTAAATATAATTTCTAAAACAAATTGGTTTACTCATTTATTTAGACTATTTACACCAAGCTTATTGATTGCTAAAGTATCCGACTAACGAATTTGTTTACTTGTACATATGACATACAATGTAAGATTATATATCCCAAATGTATACATTTATTTTCCATTGACCTTCGTGGTTTTTCGATAACATTGTATGTACCTTATGCATTAAGGGTATTCTTGTCGAGTTAACATATATATGTATTGAAGTAAGGGACTGTCGAGGTCATTTGATGTACAATATAAAAATGTGAGAGTGTGTCAAGAGTTCAGCATGATCGATTAGATCAGTGAAATTTGCAATTAAAAAATTAAGAAACATCTAAATAAGTTTTCTTATGCAAACTGAGGTGATATCTAAATCAACAATTACAAAAACATGTGTAAACGGCTACTAAATCGAATATACCACCTATTCTTTGATATAACTTATAAAAATAATAACAGGGAGGCAAGAAAACTAAACTTTATTCATTTTTGAAATGGAATTTTAACCACTTTCCCAACTGAAACGAGATTTGCTCGTAAATCGACTAAAAGGCATTTTTTTACATTCAAGCTACTAACATATAGTGCAATTTAACGAAAAACAAAAACAAAATATATTTACTTATTTTGTCATAGTAATATACATAAAATATTATCATGACTTTTTACATATGCATTTTTTATAAAAGTAGGTCCGCATCCTATATAGCTGTTTCCTTATTTGTGTTGTTCATGTCAGGTATTTGTTGTCCTCTGTCTCAAGCTCGGACATTGTTTTGCATTGTGGTTCCATGTTCAGCTGTTTGTAAACACTTACACTTACAATTCTGTATGACTACTTCTCTATATTGCTTGCTAAATAGCATGTAAATTAGAAAATTAATGCTTGAATTCACAATATGAAAGAACAATACATTATCAAAAACAAATAAAGACTGTATCTTGTATCCTGCGAACCACAAAAGTCTAGACACAGGCCAAGACATGGTACACACAATAAACACGATATTCACAGCTATAAGCACTTGTGTCGCAGTGTTTCGCCGTCTGTTTGCATTGATTCTGGTTGGTCTCCGCTTGTTCAGGAGATGTAATTTGATTATAAGTATCATTGTTATTGTTGTGATAATCAACAGAGGGAAGACACAAAACAGAATAGGTAGAATTATATCACCATAAATCGTAACAAAATGATAGAGTGGTTGTGTAACTCTTCCAAAATCTAGAAGATTCATCAATATCTGACCCACCATATTCGGTATATAGCATGATATTGAAAATATAATTGTTGCAGCGAGATAATAACGCACTCTTGTGATCGAACATAGGCTTGAAGTGTGAAGTGGAAAACACACAGCGATAAGCCTGGTTATCGTAAGTAAAACTGTTATACCATTTGATGACAGAATCGCCATATACCTAAAACTACTCAGAACGGAACTCAAAACAAAATGAACTCGATTCAAGCCTAAATAAAACTTTGACTGGTCTAAATATATAGTGAAAATAACGAATGTATCCGCGATAGCTAATGCTTCAAACAAAAATGATGTAGATGTCTTTTGTTTTTGTTTCACGAATCCTCTAAAAGCTGTTACATTTCCGATTATTCCAAATAATCCGATACATGCGCCTAGTATGCTTAAATCAGGTCTAAGATTCGGACCTACATTATGTAATTCCAAATCAATCACATCCATGTTTATTTTGTCCTTGTTTGTTGTTATCGATGGTCTGGAGAATTGGCAGCAACGGCAGTTAATCTTGCAATATCAAACTAAAAGAACGTCGTTAAAATCAGTGCATATTCATAATCAATGCGGCATTAATCGAAATAAATCGGCATTTAATATAAATGATGTCCATTTAAACATGATTTTAGAAAGTGTTTCTTCTTCTGTCAAAGTAAGTTATATTCTCCAACCTATATATATATTTCATTTGGCACTGTAATTACACTGTTGAATCATTCATTCCTATACAAAATACGCTAGACTCATAGCTTAATTATTTATTTTTGTATAAGTAATTATCCAAACTAATCTAATATCTTTGCCATATTACGATTAATACAATCAATCCGTCATCCGTCCATACATCCAATATGAAACAAAACTTAAACACACTTGATATCGATAACGAACAATTCCAATTTCAACCTTTAAAAATGTTTTGTTTCAATGTTTGAATCAATTGTGGCATCTAAAGTTTCAATTATGCTAGTTCGAATAGTTGAAAGTTAAAATAAGTAATTGTCATTGACAGCTTACCTATTATCCATTTATATCGTAAAAAGTGTTAATACTGGTCCCGTATAAACTTTTTGGTTCAGATTCCAAAATGTAAACTGTTATGAAACAATATGTTCACTAAATGTGATCTATAAAAAAACTACTGCTCTCGTACGCTTCTGCTGCCTCTGCCTCTCCTCTGCAAAACATACATTTTTATTCAAGATTATACATCAGGCTTAGATTTAGAGAGGGGCACTCAACGATTCATTTTCTTGAAATGATCTCAATGTATTCATTGTTGAGCGGAAGATGATCCTATATCTTTTATACAAGCCTAATACGCTGATTTGCATCAACATGCTTATTCTGAAGTTGCAAGAAAGAAACCCGGAAAATCTACTGCAAGCCAACATACAGTCTCATACAAGAATAAAGATTTCAAAAAATCAAATGTGAATATAGGTTATTTTCTCACAAATTCGTTTACAGAGACTGATTTAAGATACATCCGCATTGGTTGATATATTTACCAACATAATCCTAGAGTAAAATAATCGCTTTGAAGAAAAATCTCTGTTCTGTTCGGAACAAAATGCAAGCAAGGAAGAGCCGCTACAAGAATAAACATTTACACAAGTAGCTGTTGAGTACCCTCGTTCAGATAACACCATTTTATGTGATTAATCTCTCGTTTGTCTTTGTTTATATTGGTGGACATTACATTTACAAAGTTCGGGCGGTTGTGTATTGTTGTTCCATACACTTTACAATAATTATTTGAACATTATTTACTGAAACGCCTGACTCATAATAACGAACATCATATTATATCATGTTTGATCACTTTTATATGTTATCATGTACATTTGGATGTAAATAAATGTGTTTGCATAAGTATTTTTGCGAACCATACAATGACAGTTAACATAGCATTGAAACATAATGGATTGATGAGTTGCATTGCAACGCGAGTATTTTCTTTTAGAGGACATTTTCACGCGTTGGACGTGGCTAAGGGTTGAACTACTTGGGTAAACTATTTTCAAATGATGTGATGTTTTTGGCTGTCAAGGGATATGTGATATCATAAAAACACAAAGGAAATATGTTGATTCTTAATATGCCAAGGCTCCAGTATCAGTGCAAGTATTGCTGCTGTTTTTTGCAATGCAACGAAAGGTTTATTCTGCGTAGGCAATTATTTTAACATTATAAAGGCTAGCTAAACAAAAACAGGCAAAGATTATGATTATAAAATAATAATACATCATATTTGTCATGCATGGTGGTATATTAAAAGTGTTGTTCACATTCTTTATATATTATGGCCGATTAGTTGTTGTCAATACAATTACCAAAAGATAATGGCTCATGTTACGACAATTGCTCCCGTATAAGTACCATTGTGTGGGTTTGCACCAAATGATTTGATACAAATAAACAAACAAAAGTAATTGTCCAATGTCAGATGAAGCCATATTTGACTCCTTTCGTCCGCCCGTCGATCGTCCTCTTTTTCATACTCAACGATGGATATGGTTTTGTAGATCCCTCAACCAATCAATGCAAGTTATTAGAATATTTTTCATCGATTTTTACATCAATAGTGTTTATATCCATAAATTACTGCGTTCGATTGGGTGACCATACTTTGTCAAAAAATACTGTTCTCCGAACTAAGATTTACTGTTGCTGTTCACTGTTGCTTATGATTTTGTAAAGATTAATAATTTTGTCGAGATCTCTATAAAGTTGTTGCATGAGTTTATGTTGCTTACAGTGAAATATTACATGTCGCCAAAAATGTGCATGTCCCTTATGCATTACGGGGTTTCTCTTCGAGTGTTTTATATAACAATTAATGTGGTGCTGTTTGTTTTGATTCAAATAAATTACCATGGAATATAAATGTGTTGAGCAAGGTTGAAAAGATGATAGATAAGAATTGTCCAAATAAAATTTTATAAATGTTCAGAGTTAGAATCTAGAATCTCTATCATATGCTATTTCAAATAATGTCAAAATAACGTTCACAGGGGATACTGTTTATGTCTGATAGAAAAAAAGTTAAAGTACATCTGCCTGCCGCATGCGTTTAAAATGTTGGTTTTATAGTTGAATAATTTATATTTGGTTTTGTTTGTTTGAATACGACAAGGACAATGACAGGGCAATGTAAATTATAAAGACAAGAAATGATAATTTTACTTTTTGCAGATCTATTATACTATGATATAGTGCATATTAATAAAAAACGCTGAAATACAATATATTAACTTTAATCACGATTGAAGCGTAATTCCAATCTCTATCAAAACTGAAAACATAAACAACTAAGAATTTCTACGCATGTAATAAGAGTGTTTGCCTGTTTTTGATGTTGATAATATCTATGCTCTGTATAAACACCTACACAGACAGTTCTGTATTACTACCTCGCGATATTGCTTGCTGAATAGCATGTAAATTAGAACATTAATGCTTGAATTCACAGAATGAAAAACAAATACCGTAATTCCGAGAGTTTCAGCTTGCAGTCTGAAACGTGTGTACCACAAGAGTCTAGATACAGGCCAAGGCAACGGACATGCAATAAACACAATATTTACAGCTATGAGCACTTTAGTTGCATTGTTTCGCCGTAGATGTGCACGGCTCCTGATACGACGGCGCTTATGCACGAGATTTAATTTCATAATGAGAACTAGTGTTATTGTTGTGATTACTAGAAGAGGCAAGACACAAAACAGAATTGCAAAGATAATATCTATAAACATAACATAGGATGTATATTATATGTCCTTAAATGTTACAAAATGGTAAGCAATTAGTAGTTCTAAAACCAACACTGGTACAAAGGAACCTATTGAAACAAGGATTGTTACTAATATCGTACTCTTTCGAATGAATATAGTCTCGACGTTCGAAGTGGCAAACACATAGCGTTGAACCTAGTAACAGTGAGCAAAACTGTTATTCCATTCGATGATAGAACTGCCATAGACTGTACTCCTATTAGGATATACATTAATGCAATTCCATCATATAAATCCAAATACATCTCCAAATCTGCTCAATTCATTTTAAGATAACAAAGATATCTGCAAAAAATATTTCGACGCATATTGTGTTTGTTTTTGAAATCCTCTAAATGCTGCTATGTTTCCAATTATTCCAAATAATCATATGACGGCACATACTATACTCAATCCTTGTCTAATATCCATGTTTGTTTTGGTATTTGTGTACTGACAAATAATTATTAAAGTCAAAATAGCTTGTTTTCCTCAGTCATTTCATTACATATTCATTTTTCTTAAATACCTGCAGATATTTCAATCTATTGCGCAATTATCATAATCCTATATTCAAAGTTTTTTTTTATATTGCGATAAGTCTTAATATATAAATCATTCAACGAGACGTCAAACAAATTGCATACAAAATGTTCAGATACAAAAATGTTCACCCAACATTTTACCTAATAACTAATTGATACTAATGCAGAACTGCATTTTATACAGTTTACTAGCTCAGTTACATTTATATTATGTGAACTTATCCTTGTCTTAATCAAATAACTCCTGATTTCCAGCAGCAATGCAAGTAATGAATTAAATCGTTCAATAACAACATAAATATGTTTAAAATATTACATGGAGTGTTGAAATGTGTGTTTTCAAGCTAAAATTATACCAATTTACAAGCAGTTAAATTATATTTTATGCAGAATAGACCACTTATGGATGTCACTTACCAGCATCATGCCTGACATATATTAAACGAAGATAAAAAGTAAGTTTATTGATATTTCGTTTCAAAACAAAATAATTGTTTTATATGTTTATGATTTAAATCAAAACTGACATTATCTGTGTGCAAAAGGCCAGCAACATTTATGACATCGTCCCGACTCCAAACTTCTTAGTTGGTTTTCTCCGAAACTGTTTCATTAAACTTTCATTCGATATTAAATGCCAATTCTACCCGAGCTTAACTTTGCCTAATGTAATATTAAGTGTATGGTAAATGATTGAATATATATTACTATAGTTTGACGACGATAGTTTATAGAAATATATCTTTTAATGTAAGGTAGTAGATTGGAGTATGAAATCCTAAAGGTAAGTTTCCTGTAGTATGTTTGGATTGGATTGGATTGAAACAATTCGGCTGTTAATCCACTGCAATTTGACTTATAATAATGTATTCCATCGGTTATCAATCGAGCAAGTTAGCATGGACCTGACGCTTGCATTATTTTATATCACAGATGAAGTTTTTCTGCAACAAATTAAACACGTTGTTGATTATTCATCATATGAGGGTTGATGCAAATAAGTGAATTGTTAGTAAAATTAAGGTGAGATATATCAAATGATTGGTCGATAGTTTTTATTTTTTCTTGTGTGAGATTATTTTTAAAGAAGCGATTTCGCCTAGTTTATATTATGTCTAAAAACTTTGAGAAATGTCAAATGATTGGCCGATAGTGTTTATTACGTTTTGTGTTTTCTGTGCTGATTTATCAAAAACGTCAAATAATGGTTTGTAGGGTTGATATAGAATACATTTCACATAACCATAGATCTAAGTCACATGACAATAATGAACATTAATACATATTTAGAGCAACACTACTGAGAGTAAAGTTCAATCGGAAATGCCTAAAAAATATCGAAATTAAGTTAATATTAAACATGTGTTAAGGCTACAGCGGTTATTAAACTAAATGTTTTGATATGTTAAAATATACTGAGTTCGAAACGTTTCTTTATACATTCAGTTTAATTTATGGCCACCGTATGTCAAAATAATTCGATGAAGAAAGTGGCTCAATAATTGAAAATATTCCTGCACGATGTTGATTCAATGATACGGGTCACCACTACATTATCTTTCTTTTATTTAAGTATTATTATCCTTTTTCAGATACATATGTATGACTCAGAGTCTGTCTGTCTGTCAATTTGTCTATTGGTCTATCTAACTACAACATTGATCTATTGCAAATCGGAAAATTATTAGATGTCATAAGAACATTTTATTATCGATAAAGTATACAATTACATCATATAGATATGCGAGATCAAAGTTTTGGCTGTATCAACCATTATTTGTCAAAATATACACACCTCCGGAATTTATGCAAAGGTAGTGTATTTTTCTCGTTCATGTTTTCATGTTACAAAAAAGAAAGACATTCAAAAATTCGATTAAAAACTAGTCCAAACGCAAGCATCATCAATAAGTTGATAGAATTCTCCTAAAACAATATGGTTTTCGTTTCTATATGGATCGATTGATGTAGTAAGGAAGTTCTCCCCATTCAAATAATGAACCCATACTGTCAATTTGTCTCAACTTTACCTTGATTCGTAAGACTGATCGAAAAATAATATTTTTTTAAAATATTCGACATTGTAGTTTATGATTTTTTTCTACCAACATAGCTTAATGCTATGTAATGATGTAATACTGTTATACAGCACCAACATGTCAGAGTGTGACGAATAAAGACACAGGAATCCTGCTGCTTTCTGATAGCATCTAGTTACATTGAATTTGCAGTGGTGCATTGAATATAGATGCTGACATTGTTAAATCACAACTATTTGTGTTGGTTTTACATCGAAGAATACTCCATATTATAATATATCAATAACAATCAAAACTGAATGTTAACGACTGCTGAATTGTCCTATACCATAGACAGCTAATTAGCATTTTTGATTTAATCAGATTTGATATAATAAATGGTAAGAAAAACGCAAAAACACTATACATACAATGTATTAATGGCATCAATATTATAACACCAAAAGCAGGCTGAGAGGCGAGTTT
Organism: Hydroides elegans; assembly: GCA_001703475.1. NCBI lineage: Eukaryota > Metazoa > Annelida > Polychaeta > Sabellida > Serpulidae > Hydroides > Hydroides elegans. The sequence continues at coordinate 66,011 of LQRL01164158.1, forward strand.
TCAATTTAAACTATGCTACTTTGATTTAGTCTGTTTTAAAAGAAAAAGCAACAGCAAACTTTATTCGCTTAATGTATTATTGTGAAATACATAAAACAGCTATCTTAACTTTTTACACAAGTAAATATGAACAAATTATTTCCGCATCCTATAAAGGTGTTTCCCTGTTCTGATTGCTTATCTCAGATATTCTTTGTCCTCTATTCAACACTCGGTCATTTTGTCGCAATGCGATTTCCGGGCCTTCCCTGTGTATACAGGAACATTGACAACTCTGTATGACAACCTTGCGATACAGCTTGCTTAATAGCATGTAAATAGGGAAATTA